>JAMBLF010000331.1:0-306139 GCA_030578115.1 Leucoptera coffeella
ATATATTTTCTTAAATATACGTTGACTAGTACCCTTAACACAAGTGTTACATGTACTTACTTACCAAGGGGCTAGTTCATTTGGTGTAATAATGTCCAAATATTATTATTATTTTAACCTTTTTCTTTTACCCTACAGGCAGTAGACGTGATCGGCAAAGCGGGTACCCCGAAAACGATAGCAGGGTCCCATACTCACACAACGCCGGTACTCTTGTCGTACGGCGAAAGGGCAGAGCTAGCGACTGATGAGTATATACCCTTGTCACCTGTCATGGAGGGTTTTGTCATTTTAAAGAAGAACCAGGATAGTGTGATGGCGTCCGTGCATTCGATCTAATATTGTATTGTCTATGCTTGATATAATTAATAAATTGATTTAACTAATTAGGTGGTGTTTTATTTGTTACTTTGTGAATTTGTGTTGCGTGTACTTTGCAAAATGAAATGCTTGTATTCAATATAAGGATCGTAAAATCACTTATTGAATGTCAAAACAAAATTTTTGCTTGAAAAAATGTCCTTAAAATTAGATTGAATTTTAATAAATCTATTTAAACTATTGTCATTTCGTAAAGGAAAAACCTGCAGAGAAGAAAAGTCAAGAAACTAGAGATATTTAGGAACATTATGACTGTAATCTCTTTCGGGATTTCCAGTGGTTGTGAGCCTCAATAATGTAATGTTAAAAGGTAACTTAACTGCCAGTCTATATCAGTCAGTCCCGTTTGGTGATGACTATTAAAATCAATCCTTACCTTACTTTTTATTTATTTCTTTAATAAGCCACCATCTCAGGCCACCACTAAGGTTATGTTGTTTGACACTGATGCCATGGCCACAGATAATAAAATACTACAATTTACAGTTTGCATTTGTTATTTAGTCGCCATGGTTACACCAACGCCGCCAGCCGCTACAACCGAAGAAAAACGAAGTCGAACCTGCAATTCTGTTCTTCCTTGTTCTTCGGTTCGTTCCAGTTGAGGATCGAAATAAAATCCCAAAGCAAACAAATTTAGCCAATTTGGCATCACAACTGACTAAATATTCAACCGAAAATAATTATTTGTATTTTCAACTTTCACTGAGCTGCTGACTTTGTTGATGAACCATAGACGACTATCTTTACCTTACTTGATTATCAAACATTTACGTCGAAATAGCATCACAATAATGAAATAAATAATGTTAACATCATGACTGAAAGCAAAGGTGACAAGTTCAGTTGTTAAAATTAAACCTTCACGCATGTTTCCCTGTAGGAGTAAACAGAGCTCACCAATTTATTATTTCTATGACGTCAATAGCCTAGAAGCTCTAAAATGTCGTTGCAGCTATATTCATAAGAGTAGCTTTTAAGGAATTCCTGATAAAAGACTATTATATTATTAATTAGTACAGTATTTAATTGTAGTATAATTAAACATATATACACATCTCAACCGTTTCAGTAAGATAGGCAGAAACCATTGATTCACATTTGTCTCGATCCTAACAAACCATTTTCGATTAATCAAAAGGATAACATAATTATGTAAATTAATTAAATACCAAAAAGTTAAAAAGATAAAAGCAGACAGTTAACCTTTACATGTAAATTTATTTTTCAAAAACAGGGTAGGCTACGAACGATTGACACCAAATAATAACAATTGTGTTGCTTACTACTTTGCTCCTACTACATATTAATTAATTCGAATAATTTCAATACACACGTTCTTATAAACAAGAAAATGTTTGGAGACGTGCCGTGGCCGTATGCAGCATTCATTGTTGTTGTATTTGTTATATTGTTCATAAGGTGAGTCCTAACCCTATATTTAGATTAATTTAAAGTCAACTATAATAAAAAATATACTTCATTAATGTGCAAAGTGATAAACTACACCAAATATTAAGTAATGTATACTAATGTTGTTAATTGTCTTCTGAATCGTTTTTAGAAGGTATAAATAAATCGAATGCATTCCTGTTTTATAGAAAAGAAAGAAAACACTTTATTCACTGCATTAAATAACATTGGCACAAAAATTAAACATTTAGAATGAAAAACTTTGATGCAGTGAAAAGGTGTTGCCTCAGTATACGATGCTGCTAAGCTGCATCACTGGTCCTCCGTAATAACGGTCTTTTAGCCCTTTGAGGTGCCTATTTAACATACATACATATATGCACGCCTTTACTTCCCTAAGGAGATAGGATATTTTACGATCGTTTCTGACAAATCTGTCTTGCTCCGCTCACACCTATTAACCTTCTCATATCCTTGTTAAAGAGTTTTATATCATACACTAGTGCCTAACTAAAAAAGCATTCATCAATAGATGGTATGACAATACGTGACAATACTAAAGAAGAGAGTCGACGAGTCTAGAGTACCCGCCACATACGGTGGCAGTAGCCAAACTTGGAACTAAATTTGACGTTTCCGCAATTGCGTGTTATTTTGTATGAAAGGTAAATTTAGTATTACCAGCGTTGTGTTTTTTGCCCACTCTTTGTAATTTTTATGTTTGTTAAGGGTGATTATAATAAATTGATTTCCGGAGTTTCTTGTTAGTTCTTCTCCAAGCTAGGGTCTCCGCTAATCTAACCTCGGTAAAAAATATGTAAAGACAATGCTCAGTGCCATATTTATACTTAGATCATAAGATAACATTCAAAGAGAGCTTGTGATAGGGCCTATTTTAAATAAACATATTTTGACTTTGATATATTAATTTGTTTTATTTGAGTTTATAGCTCTGCAACCAAAGATCGTTACAAATGAAACCTCAATATAATGTATCGAGCCGTATGGCACAGTGAGTGCTAGTTTTGGCGTGTTTACTGGCAACACTGGATTACGCGACTGTGGCGACGCCTCCAACTGCCACCGTATGTGGCGGGTACTCTAATCAGCACAATGCCAAAACAATCAAATATCAACTAACCTATTAATGAATATTCAAAGACACGACTAACAAACAACGAATCATGTTGTAGAAAAAGAAATCTTTTCCTCCACTGAGATTAGCCATGACACTGAAATTATGTAGTAAACGACAATAAAGATATCACGATCATTAAATATTAGAAAGAAAGAAAAATAGTTTATTCAATGGATATTGCAATTTACATTAGAACAAAATACAAACATTCAAATAAAAATGGAAACCTTGATATTACCTACATGGTAGTCAGAGGCTCGCGAGTGCATATTTACAATTACGAAGATAGTCATTCTATGGCCACCTCGAACCTATTGACCAGATAGTCTGAACTCAATGTGACAGGTGGTAACTTGGTATATGTCAGGGAATATAGGTAGATATCCTTACGATGATTTCCCTCATTGTAATATTCGGTGCCTTTCACAATGAATTTTAAATTGCGGAAATGTATGTAGAAAAAGCTAATAGGTACATTATTTTAATTACTTCATAACGTGAGGCAATATGGTTAGAGGTACATACCCTTTTTCAAACTAAAAAGAATAAAGAGATAATCGCCCAATTACTAAGCTGCTACGAATGAATAAACGAATAAAGTTTTTGTATACTTTCCAGTATGGTCATAATTCCATTTTGCTGCAATAAGAAGAAGATTGAAGATGTGGAGAACCAGAAATGCTACTCCCCAGTTCTCCATGACGGCATCTTCCTGTCTGCTGGTCCAGCGATGATGCCTTACTTCTATATGAACGAGTGGACTTTTAACAACTCTGTCACTGAAGTTTGATTGTTTAAACAAATTAATTAATGTAATAAACAATTCATGTATTGTTAGGTATTTGTTTGACTCTCTAAAATATTTATACATATACGATCACGTAGTTATTGCCTGTAGGACAGAACCTTGGAGACATGAAAACATCTCCTTGGTCACTTATTAGCGTATTATTGGGGATGCGATGTATGGAAAATTGGAGACTGGTCGCCCAATGATTTCATATAACCCTAGTTATTTAGTCGCCTAACGACATGCCGGGAAGAACGGCAGTTAGTTAGCTTTTATTCGTCCCAATCTTATCTCCGTAATTTATGTATAACAGCTGAGTTTGTAGAGACATTAGTAAAGCGGAAATGGTCTGTCAGGATCGAGAAACATACATTCACTAAATCCACAATTACGGAGATAAACACAAGAACCTTCGACTATCCGGCAAGGGCTATTAGTCGGGAAGTGTACGATGTTTTGAGCAGCTGTACCCAAGTGGGTAAAACCTCTGACTTCTTATGAGAAAGATCCTAGGTTCGAATCCCGGCTCTGGCATGTATCAAGGAATGAAATTTAAATAATGTGTTTTTATGGGAAAATATCGTAAGGAAACCTACCTATTCCTCGCGATAGGGAATATCCAGTGCCTATACACGGTGATACGGCTCACTACCTATCACGTTGAGTGATGTCTATCTAGTAAAACGCGGGCTTCGAGTGACCCATTCCTTGCATGTCTTCAAAATTTCGGAGATGGACACTCAAGCCTCTGTCTACACCGCCACAATAAAAAAGGGAATGTGTTTACACAAGACGTAAAGCGTATGTATGTCTTATGTTTTGTATAGTCGTACGGACAAAGGTAATAGGAAATTACATATGTTATTAGGTATTTTTAAAATACATTATGTCAGAATTCTATCAGCCGCATAAGTATTCCTTCATTAGTTACTCGACGAGATCTTAATGACCACGTAACCACATTCGTATTCATTATTCATCCAATTATTCTATTCCAGCTCAAGGCTTGACATTCTTGCATCTACCTGTGTGAAACTAGACATCACATGAGATTTCCTACTGTCAATTAGTAGCTTTACGTATAAACGTTTGATTATAACGTGTCAGGTGTTGTTTTATGATTGGTTGCATGATATGGGATATATATTTGAAATTTCATTATGTATTTTGTAACTATTGTATTTGTATACGCAAATATATTGAAGATATCGTTTGAAATTTGTTAACTTTTGACATAACTATATATAATATACATTGGCTCATCTTTATAATTCCTGAAGAGTTGGTTATTAAAATATACATACTGAAAACCATACAATTACCTACAATTGGTTAAGATAAGCCATATAAGATACTCGTTAAATCTTTATTTGTCCGATAGTAAAATGTTTGAATGTCTAAATAATAGAAAAAGTCTCGGATGTAAAAAGAGTGCTAACTAGCTGCCGTTCTTCCCAGCATGTCATAGGAGGCGATTAAAGCACCAAGGGACATTGAAATCTATTCGGCGATGAGCTATTTATCACCAATGTTCCATGTAACATTACTACCTCAATTCATGCTAAAAAGTGGAGGAGTCATACAAAGGGGATTAAATGACGTAAGTATTTGTATGTAAAACAGAATAAAACAAGCAATCAATTTTACTACAAAAGTTTTATTCTTACAAAACGTAATATTCAACAATGTTGCGCACACAAATACTAGACACAACCGGCAACATGCTAATACTCCTTAATTACACTATTCATCACGTAACAGGCACTTGATAGCTTGAATCACGTTATTAACAAATGACTCAGATACGCATCTACATATTATCATAAAGGAAGCCCATTCAACATCATGTGATACAATTCAGCGTCTCTCAAAGGCCCAGTCAAATAATATTCAATAGCGACAGAAAGTTTATTCACCTATCACTGTATTGAGACCTACCTTATTGAAATGGACATCTATGTTTTATGAATAATATTATTTTCATATATAAGAACTTCGACTTCTAGTCCCGTGCAAGTTTGGGACTAAAAATAATGATAACTAGCTTCAGTTCCCCCCAGCATGTCGTAAGAGTCGACTAAAGGACTAGGGGTATATGAAATCTATTAGGCGATGGGCTAGCAACTACTTACCCGTTTCTAAACGCCATCACAACCCCAATATTATGCTAAACAGTGACCTAGGTGATGTTTTCATGTCTCCAAGGTTCTGCCCACCCCAAAAGGGATTTATAGACGTTAACGTAAGTATAGATCGCGAAATGAAAATAAAAGTATATGTTAGTCATACAGTAATATTTGTAATAGAATGTCACGGCATAATATGTGATTTAATTCATACCGAAGCAAGAAATCTAATCAAGTTACTTCTTATATATTATATGTAGTAGTAAATTATTGGTCTTGTTGATATGCTAGAGTTTACCGAGGACATAATATATTCCCTTTGTCCACTATAAATGTATGAAAGGATTTTATCGTATTTACAAATCTACGATCACTGTTATAGTACATGTTATAATAACATGAGTGTATAACTTATAAATCAACAGTTTGAATATCAAAATATTTTTACTATGCAATGCCTAAGACACTTAACGTTACTAATGAAATTACTAATTCATTTTTGACGTACCTAACTAGTAAGTATCTCAACTTATACCTAATCATTTATTAGTATAAAAAACCTAATACGTATTTCTCTTATCTATTCCTCACAATTTTTATCATTTCCTTTATCACCTTCATTCTTATTTTGTTCCTCTCCATCATCATTACTCTGTTCTTGTTCACTGTCAGACTCAGTTTGTGACTGTGGTTTCTCACTCTCCACTTTAGGTTTCTTGTTCTTCTGTTTAGCTTTCTTCTTGAGGCGTTTCGCCCGTTTCTTCGCTGTCTTCTCGTCGGCTTTCTTCTTGTTCTCTTCTATTTTGTTATGGTACTCTTCGTCCAGTTTTTCCTATAAGAGAAGGCGTAATCAGTATCGTAGTTAAAAATGCATCATTCATTACATACATATACTCGTAGAAATAGATACGTTGCGAACGGAATAAATATGTAGATAAATCAAACGAGTTTTGTGATGGTCATTGGTCACTCGTTAACAAATTGTTATTAATCACTCATTAATTACCTGGAAGTAATATTGTAAAGTTATAATTATATTCATTTACCTTTTACAAACACACGAGAAATAAATTATGTATTAACTAACGTCTAATCTTCAAAAAAGTGGACATAACAAAAGATTAAGAACGTTTCATCACTTTGAAGTTTTTGAAATATTAGAGTTGAAGAAGTGACTTTAAAACTTACATCCTACCTAATAATACAACTTAAAGAAGTTAAGTTACGAAGCAAAAAAATTTAGGCGGCCGTAAACATACAAATATCTAAGTGATCGAACCTTATCATATTAAAGCAAACATTCCAAATTCTTATTTTCGATTAGACTTAATGCATGTTGTGCTCACAGTAACTGGTTATAGTAAAACTGACTATTCAGCAACATGCTTTCATGTCTTTTAATCCCTTTCAGGGTAAACAGAATCTCGGAGACATAATATCTCCTTGCTTACTTCTAGCGACCCATAGACCGTGACCTTTTACGACATATGATAGAATGGCGGCTAGTTAAGATTTTTTACGTCCCAGGTAGTACGGGACAAGAGAAATATACACAAAAAATAAACCGCCATAGTTTTTTCATGGCTTTTAAATGTTTGGGTCTAAATGGTTTCTTAGAAACATGTTATTACTTAAGATGGATATCGTATTAAGAACGATCATTTTACTACATTCCACGAATCTTATTTAAGTTATACGTATGGTTACTTAGTTACGCAGCCTTAATTTAACAACCTTTACAAAGATGTTTTAATCGTTTGCTTAGTTGTTAATATAATCATGTACCTACGTAAAGAATACATTTAACACCTATTTAAGAGCCGTTATTACTATCTTCAAGTTACCGAAATCAAAAGTAGGTCGAGCACCTCCTTTTGAGTCATCAAGCTGTTTAGTCGTTGACGCTTTACTTATAATACTTAGGTGGGCACGCGCATCAAGTCGTTCCGTTCATGACCCGGTTCCTGAGACTTCTTTGTATGCCTACGGATAATCGAGAGTGAGTGGGTAGCCATTTCGACACATTTCGTTCGTTCTCGGTCGACCTACTACGTCATGGGGCACTTTCTTGAGAAACTATGCTGAAGTATGGAGGCGGTGTTTACAAAACGCGACATTGCTCGTTAGTGACGGGCGGAACTGGTATCTGGTTATTACTCATTAAATTAATTATGCGCTTTTGGAATGATCATTACAATTAATAATTATAGTTAATAAGGGCTTTTATTCTTTTATTACAAAGAGCTTTTTTTCGCATAATGTTAATCACTGTTTAATACTATGACTACAATACTTTATTTTCCTTTAATGATTTCGAGTAAATTTGTTTAAATTAATTATTTTATTAATGAAAATATAACTTTATTATGATTAATTATTTTGATAATATTCGATATTCAATACGATATTAATCCCTGAAGATTACAACAAGATTACATAAATTTATTTCCTTATTTTTGTACTATACATAAATAATAAAAATGGTATTACTTATGTTAAATTATAAAAAAAATATTATAATAAATTTAAAATAAATATATTATAACCTTTTCTTTGAGAATAATTAATTATTCCCAATTGGGTTAAACGATTTGTTAAAAATTAAATTGCCTTCAATACTCAGTATTTATTTAAAGGAATCGCAGTAATTAATGTCACATACCTAGTAAAGGTACAACAGTTCTTTATTTTTCCATAACGCGCCTCTAGAGATTTCAAACGTGTATCGATACATGTAAAGTCGATTTATCAACATTCGAATCACAAGTTATATCGATACTTCCATACAAGAAATCACGATTACTCGATACTATACTGTATCGATACATCGACGTGAACCGTTAGCCCTTCACTCTAACAAGTTCCAAACAAAAAAAGAATTAAGTTCCATACGAACAAAAGTTACACAGTAACTTTCGAAGTGATTTTTTATAGTACAAAATAAACACTAATCATATTAAATTATACAAATAAATGTTCGTGATGAAGTGCAAAAGTAGGATATACTTAAGATTTGGACTGAGATAGGGCTCAAGTTCCAATCAGCCAACAAACATTTTTTATGCATCTAGTAGTGATCAGTGAGACATGGTTCGGCGTCATTGCCGTAGAGTTGTATAGTAATGTAATACAACATGTTATTCATAGTGTTATTGTGTTTAGTTGTGATATCAAACCCGTGTGAGGGAGCACAAGCTCATGGAAATCATTATTCAGTTCAACGCCAAAATTACAAACACTCGGAGTTTGTGAAAGGAAAAATATGCATTGGGACCAATGGACGAATGTCGGTCCCGTCCAATCGGGACATCCACTACAGGAACCTTCGGGATCGGTATACCAACTGTACTTATGTAGATGGTAATCTAGAATTAACATGGTTGGAAAACAATACCATGGACTTATCTTTCCTTAAATATATTAGAGAAGTGACTGGATATGTGCTCATCTCACAAGTTAATGTTAGAAGAATAATATTGCCTCAACTCCAGATTATTAGAGGCAGAACTCTATTTAAGTTAAATGTTAGAGAAGAAGAATTTGCATTAATGGTGACTATGTCATCAGCTTACACATTAGAGCTTCCAGCCTTGAGGGATATACTCCGGGGCAGCGTAGGAATTTACAATAACTATAATCTTTGCCATGTTAACACTATAAATTGGAATGAAATCATAACTGGTGTAAATGCAAACTACTTATATTTTTACAATTATTCTACACCTCAAAGAATATGTCCTCAATGCCATAAATCTTGTGAAGGGGGCTGCTGGGGTGAAGGGCCCGAGAACTGCCAGAAGTTTTCCAAAACCAACTGCAGCCCTCAGTGCGCACAGGGCAGATGCTTTGGGCCAAACCCCAGGGATTGCTGCAACTCATTCTGTGCCGGCGGCTGCACTGGCCCTTTGCCAAGCCAATGTCTTGCCTGTAAGAACTTCTATGACGAAGGAACCTGTTCACAAGAGTGCCCTCCAATGCAAATATATAATCCTGCCACTTATTCCTGGGAAGTGAATCCTAATGGGAAATATGCATATGGTGCTACGTGTGTGCGCAATTGTCCAGAGCATTTGTTAAAAGACAATGGAGCCTGTGTCAGAAGCTGTCCTCCTAACAAGACTGCCGTTAACGGTGAATGCATTCCATGTAATATTACTTGCCCCAAAACTTGCCAGGCTGAGAAGCCTATTCATGCAGGGAACATAGACAGCTTTAAGGATTGCACTATAATAGATGGATCTGTGGAAATCCTTCAGAATACGCTGACTGGCTTCCAGCACATAGATAGTAATTATGTTTTTGGGGAGCGCTACCCACCGATGGACCCTTCCATGCTGGATGTGTTCAGTACAGTGCGTGAAATTACAGGTTATCTGAATGTACAAGCACATCATCCTAGTTTCACTAGTCTCTCTTACTTCAGGAACTTAGAAGTGATTGGTGGTAGACAAGTTGTTGAAAATTTATTTGCCTCTTTATACATTGTTAAAACGTCTCTTAAATCTTTAGATATGAAGTCCTTAAAGCGAATTAATTCTGGTGCCATAGCTATAATGGAAAATGAAGATTTATGTTTTGTAGATAAGATTGCGTGGAGCAAACTAGTTAAGTCTAAGGATCATAAGCAATATATACAGAAGAATGCCAATATAAGCCAATGTATGATAACAGATTCTATATGTGATGCTCAATGCTCAGCTGATGGGTGTTGGGGGCCTGGACCGGATCAGTGTCTCTCATGCCAGAACTACAAATTCGAAGATACTTGTATTCAGAACTGTAGTGTCAGACATGGATTATACAAAGTGGAAGAGAACACCTGCAAACAGTGCCATTCTGAATGTTTAGATGGATGTCTGGGCCCTGGTCCTGCCAACTGCACACAATGCAAACATGTTCGTGATGGACACTACTGCGTACCTCAGTGCCCTGTGACACGTTATGAAGCTCCAAATGGGACGTGCATGCCTTGCCATGCCAACTGCCTGCTGGGCTGCACTGGTCCTAACAACACAGTGGGCCCAGGAGCTTGTAATGCTTGCAAGAAAGCCATCATAAGTGTGGAAGCCATAGTTCAAAGCTGCTTGCAAGAGGATGAGATGTGCCCTGATGGATATTACAATGAATGGGTGGGAAATGTCAAGCCACTGGAAGGCAAAGTGAAAGTAGTGTGTAGAAAATGCCACCCCCTGTGTAAAAAGTGTACTGGATTTGGCATACATGAACAGGTGTGTCAAATATGTAATGGCTACAAACGTGGAGATCAATGTGAGGAGGAATGTCCAACAGACCATTTTGCTGATAATATTACAAGAACATGTACTCCATGTCACCATGAGTGCAGAGAGTGCACAGGGCCCTCTTCTACAGAATGTGTCAAGTGTCGCAACCTGAAGATATTCCTGAACAACTCCTCAAATACTGGTAGTAAAGTTGCATTTAACTGTTCAGACTCCTGCCCCCATGATATGCCACACATAATATTCTTTGATGAATCTCACCAAAATACTATAGCAGAGCCATATTGTTCAGAAGCACAAACAAGTCCACCTATATCAGCAAAAACTCCTACGGTTCTTGTTGTGGTGGTAATTTTAGCAATAATATTTTTAGTTATTTTGGCAGTTATTAGTTATACTTGTAGACAAAAAGCTAAGACTAAGAAGGAAGCAGTAAAAATGACAATGGTGCTAACCGGTTGTGATGACAATGAGCCCCTGAGACCCAGCAATGTGAAGCCCAATTTGGCCAAACTGAGAATTGTAAAAGAGGGAGAATTACGCCGAGGAGGCGTCCTTGGTTTTGGTGCATTTGGCAAAGTGTACAAAGGTGTATGGGTCCCTGAGGGTGAAAATGTGAAGATACCTGTGGCCATAAAGGTTTTGAAAGAAGGCACTAGTTCAAACACAAGCAAAGATTTTCTTGAAGAAGCCTATATCATGGCTAGTGTAGAACATCCGAATTTACTACAACTGCTTGCTGTTTGTATGACTAATCAAATGATGTTGATCACCCAATTGATGCCACTTGGGTGCCTTCTCGATTATGTAAGACTGCACAAAGAAAAGATAGGTTCAAAAGCATTTTTGAACTGGTGCTGCCAAATTGCCAGAGGGATGGCTTATTTGGAGGAGAAAAGACTTGTTCATAGAGATTTGGCAGCTAGAAATGTATTAGTACAAACCCCTAATTGTGTTAAGATAACTGACTTTGGACTAGCAAAACTTTTAGATATTAATGAAGACGAATATAAAGCTTCCGGTGGTAAAATGCCAATAAAATGGTTAGCTCTCGAATGTATACAACATAGGATATTTACTCATAAAAGTGATGTTTGGGCATTTGGTATAACTATTTGGGAAATACTTAGTTATGGTGCGAAACCTTATGATAAAGTGCTAGCAAAGAATTTGCCAGAACTGATAGAAAATGGATTAAAGCTTCCCCAACCAGCAATTTGTACATTAGATATATACTGCTTGATGGTATCATGCTGGATGTTAGATGCTGATAGCAGACCCACCTTCAAACAATTAGCTGATTCATTTTCTGAGATGGCAAAGGATCCTGGTCGGTATTTAGTCATTCCTGGTGACAAATACATGAAACTCCCATCATATTCAACACAGGAACAAAAAGATCTGATAAAGAATCTTGCCTCGGCCTTGGAAGGCCCTGAAGCCATAGTTGAAGTTGAAGAATACTTGCAACCAAAATACAATGGTATGTGCATAAGTACTGTTAGCTCTTTGATGAGCAACCCAGAAACTCAAAGCAGTTTCCTTAAAGCTAGCACTTCGAATTATAATCAAGAATCAGACAATAAAATGAGATATTATAATAATATTGTTACTGTCTCTGATAGTTCAAATTCTGCATATAGTTCAGATGATAAGAACGCAAACATGCACGACTGCATGGCAAAATCAAGAATGAAAGAAGCTCAAGTAGGTAATGTAACATTGAATCTTCCATTAGATGAAGATGATTATCTCATGCCTTCACCACATCCCACTCAGAACTTGCCAACGTATATGGACTTGATTGGTGAAAGTGATGAAGCGACATCAAACTCTCAGGATCTGAAAGTTTCTAGTTTTATAGGTATCCATTCCAAGTATTGTATAGATAACCCTGAATACTTAATGTCTGACGAAAACATTCCAACGCAAACCACTAGTACGCCTGTACTAACTTCTTTTAGTTCAGAGTTTCCCGGGATCAACAAAGAAAATTCCACTTTATCAAATTCTAGTGTAAGCCATTTAGCGCCGAGGTCTGCAGAAGAAGAATCAATGTCGGATCATGAGTACTACAACGATTTACAAAGGGAACTGCAACCATTAAGGCATAACGAGACAACGATTTGACTTAATTTACAAAAACTGTGAGCATTTTGATACTTTTGTAGATTTTATTTTATTGGTTTAATGTACTTTAATATCTAATTATGTTATTTTTTATTTTAGAATACAAAATAATTAGTATACATAACCATATTGTTAAGACCAACACTTAAAATGTAAATAAAATGAATTAATTTTTTAATAGATTCCTTGTTTTAATTACCATCCTATATAGTATATGTGAGTGAGTTTGTATGAATTGTTAGGAAATCCAGCATCTCATTTAAGCACAAATTACTTTCATGACCTTCAACATGGCTACCCACCTTGTTACATCACAGATAATCCCTTGTGTAATGTCAATGTTTACAAATAAAGTTATCACAGATAGCAACGAATGTCAATCACCTTATTAGAAACAATGAAAGATGATAATTTGTTATTATCTATACTAAAACTGACCTTAATATTGCTACATACTTTGATTATCTCACACACATTACATACATTCACTTATCTCGTAGTCCACATAATTGTGTCAAGCTAATATTGACCAACTTGCTTTCTGAACCTTTTTACTATGAACACTTCTTTTACATAATCCTCAACTATGTGAGCATAAGCATTTAATAAGATACTGTAATACACTAACAGCTTGACTATTGGCCACTCAATTATTTAAAGATGATGAAGCCTGTTGTTACTTACAGACATTATTTATTTTGACCTACAGCAATCCTCAGGAGATTATTTTCTACAAAAAAAACACTAAATCCAAAAAGCACTGTTCATGTTGATGTATATCATTATAATTAAAGACAAGGTTCACTATTGCAATTAAAATCAATGAGAAAACCATTGTTAAAAACAACACATGCCCATTATATAACTCTAATTATTTAATTCTATGGAACTGTTTTCAGTCCTGACTAGCTGGGACATACAAAAAATACTAACTAGCTGCCATTCTTCCTGTCATACAGTAGGCTAAGACTAAGGGTAAATGAAATCGACTCCGTAATGGGATCATTAAAATACACTTTAAAGAAAAAATTGATCTCATTTTCAGCTACTACATTGCAATCAGTTAAATTGCAATTGATATCAAGAGATTTGGGAACATGACAATATTTTTAAAATTCTCTAGCTTGTAATAAGAAATTCAACTATATTGTACTGGTGATTGATACATAGGATTAAGAACTAGATATTGTAGTGGGTAATTCTTCAAGTGATTCAAATTCTAAGTTGAAATGATATTGTGATACCATAATTTAGGCAGCTGCCTTTAATCTGTATATGTAAGAAAGAGATTTATATAAATAGAGAAGCACAAATGTACTAATAATTCAGTACAGTTAAGCATTCATAATATTCATAAGTATAACAGTGAAAACAAACACGTACACAACCATTGACCCTTGCGGGGCAGAAACAGATTCAGTTTTCAATCTCAGAGGTAGTAATTCTATAGCCACCTTGATGTTAATCAGTTAGTCAGGACTCAATGTGACAGGTGGTAAGTCATGTCGCCATTTATAAGTACCAAATATTACTAGTTCGGGGAACAGGTAGGTTTCCTCAGGATGTTTTCTCTCACTGTAGTAATCGGTGTATTTCACAAATGTGTTTCTATGACGATAATCTACATACTCAGTTGTTTGGGGCTTGGCTCTGTATCTGTTGGTACAGGGTTCAAATCCCGCTTGAGCATGTACCAATGGAAATGAAGTTTGATGAATTTTTATGTACATTTTCGTAATAAAAACATATTTATGAAATGCATCAAATTATAGGGTGAGGGAAAACATCTAGTGGAAACCTACCTGTTCGTCGGACAGTTAATAGTTAGTGCTTGTAAATGGCGACATGGCTTACCACCTGTTACATTGAGTACTGACTATCTAGTCAACACGTGGGTTTAAGGTGTCCATAGAATTACTACCTTCGCAATTGCGGAGATGGAAACCTGAACCTTTGACTACCCCACATGGGTCAATGCTCGTGAATATGTTTGTTTTTTCTTTTTGTTCAATCTACATAGAAACAATACAGAAAAGTAGTTGTTGTGCAAGCCTTTGGATACCTTCAAGTTATTATGTTCCTGTCATCCATAGTTAATCTGACACTTAAATAGAAATTTTACTAGACATCTTTAACACCTTCATTACATAGAAAATGACTAACGGACTTGGGGTCATGGAATCTATTGGGTGATAGGCTAGCAGCCTTTTTAGTGAAGCCATAGTATGTGTTACTATGCTAAAAACCTAAATTTTACTAAGGACACATTATATTTCCACCACAAAAAGGATGTGCATGTGTGTACATAGATATACAGTCAAAATTGCAACTATATATTGTTCTGTACAGAATTTTGATAATGACCTTTGCTCTGCCCTAGGATAAAAGAGTGTTATAATTTGTATATTCAACAAACATTTATTTAATGTTACATAAATACAATAAACAAACACAAAATAATCTTAAAAGATTTTATTTGAATATATTTTCTTTCTAAAAGGGCATAATTCAGACTTACCTTTTCACTTTTCTCTTGTATGAACTTCTGTCTTGCATATTCTTTTCGCCTTAGGTGTCGATAAACGTGAAATTCCCCGGAGCCAGCCCCAGCACTAGATCCCATCACATTGCGTACGAAATCTGGTGGAGAATGCAGGGTCTTTTCTTTTGGACGTTCCGGTAGAACCACAGGTTTATCCTAAAAACAATTATGTAGCAATTATAGTATAGGATGTAGAGTTTAGGAGGTAAGTATAAAAATGCTGGTTGGGTGGATACATATTTTATTGCAGAGTTACAAAGAAGTAGAGAGAAACTTGAACCTTACCGGGTTTTTCATCAGTTTTTCAAGTTTTAAGCGCTGCAAATCCGTAGCATTTTTGACAACTACTGGAACTACTGGTTCCTTTTTAAAATCTTTTTTCTCCTTGCTCATCGTAATATTTTTAATTAGTTTTATAAAGTAGAAACTTTGGTTAGATTTATCGATCAAAACAAAACAAACTTATTTTGAAAGATGTCAGTGGTCAGATGTGCAATTAATTTTCTTAAAACAGGTTGTTACACAGACAATTACATTCAATGAGAGTATTTTGATTGTAATGTTTTTAGAGGCAAATGTATATCAAGTGATAAAAGGTAGGAAATAAGTCTTCTTACATCAACAAACCTTATTTCCGTTACAGGAATTTTTGTTTTGCAACATCATAATTTTTAACGATCGTCATAATTATCATAGCAAATTGGTTTGTGAAGCCTATATTTATGTGATAAAAAAGAGTACTGGCAGCAGTTAAATAATCGTATAGGAAATATTGGCATCATGATATGGCTTTAATAAGTTAGAAATTATTTGATAAAGTTTTTATACATAGTGCGACTGCAATATTAAAAGAATTAAGAGATATTTTTTTGAATTTAATTTGTTCTTTTTTTTTTCTCCAAATTACAAAACAGTCGAACACACAAAAGATTAAAATTGAATTGAATTTTATCGTTATCACAGCACTAGTTTCACCTTGTCACTCAGTAAGGTCAAAGTTAGTTCAGCTGAAAGCCGGAAAATTTAATTTTCCAGCAGTTTTCACCGAAATTCCAGACTAATAAGAAGGTTTACTCAAAATATATTTTCATAATAGTCCAAATAAGTTCATGTGAGTATAAATTATTCAACAAACGATTAAAAATATAGTATTTAAAGGTTTTAGAGCTATCGATTATTTTGGAGAATCATAAACATGGAAAAAGTTTTGTTGTCCACAGCGATATCAATTGAAGTTTTTATTCTATTACTTGTCAAGAGTTTTCTGTTTGATGTGTTCTAGAATTAAGTAACTGTGTTACGTTTGTATTACAAGATATGATATAACCTTAATGACCTTGCCGGGTTCTAAATGTCAATCCGTATGTTGAAATTATTTAGATATTTAAGATCAGCATTTTCTTTGCAGATTAAAATGCCTATCAAGTCAATCAAAGCTCGTCAAATCTTCGACTCCCGTGGTAATCCCACTGTTGAAGTTGACTTGGTAAGTACTCTTTGTTTATTTTCTTAATTTACTGTACCTATCAAATTCAATATACTTATTTTTTCTATGTATGAAATCGTTTGAAAATCTATCTATGACATAAATATATAAATAAAACCTTTTTAAACAGCTTTCTTTTCTTAAAATCATCCATGGAATATTTTCAATATTAAATATCAACTTCTTTTTCCCAGGTGACTGAACTCGGTCTTTTCCGTGCTGCCGTTCCTTCTGGTGCTTCCACTGGAGTCCATGAGGCTCTGGAGCTGCGTGACAATGTGAAGGGAGAATACCTTGGCAAGGGCGTGAAGACTGCTGTGAACAATATCAACAACATCATTGCCCCAGAACTGCTGAAGGCCAATATTGAAGTCACTGAACAGAAGGCTGTAAGTTGGATAAGATATTTTATATTGTGTTGTATATTAAAGAACATGCTCATAATTTTTATTAGTCTCATGTTTTTGAAACTTGATTGCTGGCAAAAGAAATTGTCCATCTTTATAACAAGTTATTAAACACTAATACGTATATGTAAGTGTTAAAGTGCCTAATATCTTATTATAAAATACCATGGTATAAATATTAATTAGGTAACATAATATATTATTGAAAAATGTTTAAGACAACTCTTAACTATTTCATAACATTTCCCATTTAGCATTGAAATAGAAAGGAACAGATGGCATAAGATCCTACAAAGGGTAACTTTATGGAGTAATAATATAAAAATCTAAGTTTTTATAGGAGATGAGGACATGATGCAAACTGTTTGTAATTTTAGGTATAGGAGGCAGAATCACATTTGTTGTTGCAAAGTAAACTGTAACCTTATCTAGCAGTTTATTATTGCTATGTCATGATAAGGTATCTCATATTATATACAGTTGTAAGACAAACTGAATTATTCCAATTTATCAGTTATTGCTATCACATATCCTATTTACAATTCTTCATCTACTTATGTTTAATGTTTGTCTGGCTAAGATATGGGTGATGCAACAGGGATGGTTTAATCGGTAACAACTGCACAAGTTACTTTATGCAAATAACTAGTTAGATATCTTATTTATTTCTCTTTAATACATACACCATTATCTCTCTACGTACAGAGTGGTCACATCACAAAACCTCATTTTTCTTTCCTAGCAAATTAAATCTGCAACAATTATATCTATATTCCTCTTCATTTAAATTTAATTGTTGTAGTAACTTATATAATATTTCACTATTTCTAGTATGCCATTTTGAAATACACTTTACGTATCTCATTTATTTATCATTAATCTCAATCATATACTGTTCTAGATTGACCAGGTCATGCTCCAGCTCGATGGCACAGAGAACAAGTCAAAGCTGGGAGCCAACGCCATCCTTGGCGTGTCCCTCGCTGTGGCCAAGGCAGGAGCAGCAAAGAAGGGAGTTCCCTTGTACAAGCACTTGGCTGATTTGGCCGGAAACAAGGATATCATTCTGCCAGTCCCAGCTTTCAATGTGATCAACGGAGGCTCGCATGCTGGTAACAAACTGGCTATGCAAGAGTTCATGATTCTGCCCACTGGTGAGTGTGACAAATAACTATAATGATTACAATAGTTACATTATTGGTATACAATTAAAATGACCATGGAATTTGCGTTTGAGCATTTGCTTTTAACTATTTTATATGTAATATATTTTAAATATAAATATATTTTATAAGTAAGAACATAAAAGAAGCAATGAGTTAAATGTTCTATTTAAATAATACATAATAGAGTTTGGTATAACATATTTCAATTGATGATACAATACTAAATTATTTTGAATATACAATATATCATATGACTTGCACATTTAAAAATCACTCATTTTGGTAAACATCATATCACTCATGTCTTTTAAACAGATACTCTATTTATGACATAATATACATAATTAGGTACAATACTAAGCACCAAATCTCATCACAAATCCCACCTATTCTATTCCAGGCGCCACATCCTTCACGGAGGCAATGCGTATGGGCTCAGAAACCTACCACCACCTGAAGAAGATCATCAAGGAGAAGTTTGGCCTGGACTCCACCGCAGTGGGTGACGAGGGTGGCTTCGCTCCCAACATCCTCAACAACAAGGACGCCCTGTTCCTCATCCAGGACGCTATTGCCCAGGCTGGGTACACTGGCAAGGTGAGGATAAATGACTATTTATTTATACATACACTAGCGACCCCTCCGGCTTCACACTTCTGGCTATTTTATGGATGTTATTATTGATATAAACCTTCCTCTTGAATCACTCTATCTATTAAAAAAACCGCATCAAAATCACAACAAATCCGTTGCGTAGTTTCAAAGAAAAGAAGCATATTAATAATAAATAAATTAATATGCATAATAATAAATTTAAGCATACAAAGGGACATCGGGACAGAGAAAGCGACTTTGTTTTATACTATGTAGTGATGTTACATATTAATCAGCTACAAACAATAAACTTCGAGCTTTTATCTCTGAACAATTCAATTATGAAAAAAGTAAGAAATTTGTCTGTTGTTGTTTTTTAATAATAAAAAGTGACATTAACATTGAGAAATAATACAAAAAAACTATAATTAATTGAATCGTCACTGTTGCAATAAAAAATATTAAATCGCAAAACACATAGAATATTTTTACACAAATTCCTAAGGGGCACCTGACTATAAAAATAAAATTTATCCTCAGTTCAAAAAACTTTTATGTTTATTTTTAGAAATGAAAAGGCTCATTTGCTTTCTTTAGGTGAATGGATACTGAATTCTTGAAATTCCATGCAATGTTACGTTTTATACTGACTTTTTGATTGCCTTTTGATGTTGGCAGGCATCCAGAGACAGAATAACACCTGTGTCACCTTTAGCATAACTATCAGGGTATAATGATTATGAATATTGGTGACAGTCAGATATGTTTTTTATTCTTTTATTTCCATCTGATGAATTTAAGATACACCGTTTATTCCTAGCCTAGATCAATAGTCTATTTTATTTTATAATTTTTAAAAAAAAAATATTGTATGAGAAAAAACAGCTATAGACTTAAAAATAGAAACAATGTTAAATAAAGCTTATAAAGCCTTTAACATATCCTCACAAATTGTATAATTATTGTATATAAAGATAACAAGAAGATAAACAATATTAACAATCTTGGATAAAATAGATATAAGTCCTCAATGACAAACCTTTCTGAAACTATATCAATTAACCTCAGTAAGCTCCTTATGAATAAACATATCACCTATTTCAAATTTACATCCACATTTACAGTAAATAATTTACTATATTACAATTTCCTTGCCATATGTAGATCGAAATCGGCATGGACGTAGCCGCCTCCGAGTTCTACAAGAACAACACGTATGACCTGGACTTCAAGAACCCTAAGTCCAACCCAGCCGACTACCTGAGCTCAGACAAGCTGGCCGAACTCTACCTGGAGTTCTGCAAGGAGTTCCCCATGGTGTCCATCGAGGACCCCTTTGACCAGGACGACTGGGCTGCATGGACCAGCCTCACATCCAGGACTAGTATCCAGATTGTTGGTGACGACTTGACGGTGAGTTTTTGTTATATACACTTCCGGACACATCTATTGGCCCACCTTAGAGTTTAGGTTTCGATTGTTTGATATCAACAAACAGGCTCCAAATTGTCTTTTGTTTCTTTAAATTCTGTGTTCGAAATTCAAAAAAAGACTATTGAATGACATTGTGAATATGCCAGGTTGAAAACTGCATTAAAACTTTTAACTCGACCTAATAAGAAGTTTTAGCTAGGACCAAACGAAACTGAAAATGCTAGGTGGGCCGATAGATGTGTCCAGAAGTGTATAATTATAAAATTCATAAAATATGTGGGAAGTGTCCCGTGCTAGTGACAGGAATGCTAACTAGCTGCCGTTCATCCCAGTATGTCGTAAGCGACTAAGGGACTAGGGGCAAAAGTCAAAGTCAAAAGTCAAAGTCAAATGTTTTTATTCAATATAAGTACAAGTACAGTACATTCATTGAAAGTCAAAACATTTGCCTGACACTGGTTGTCTCTTGGCATTGAAATTCTACCGTTTGGCATTGGCATTGGTTGGGCGATAGGCTAGCAACCTGTCACCATAATTCCATATGACATCAATACTTCAATATTTATGCTAGAAAGTGACCAAAGAGATGAATTTCCAAGCTTCTGTCCACCCCGAAAGGGATTCAAGTATGTATGTGGTAAACTAACATAACAAACAGGAAAGTACTTAGTGGATTGTTACAAGTACAATACCGAGTATGAATGAATGTAAAAGCTGGTTTTCTAGGGTCGAGATAAATTAAGATTGCGCATCTTTGCCACTAATAGATCAGTATATTTCCTAATTCTATGTATACGTCTTATTAAAATAATCCCTAAATTAAATTTATTACACTAGACTATTTTACGTATACACCATTTGTACTTAGCTAACACCCATACATAAAACATATTATAAAACTACTATAGAGTCCCACCTTTTCAATACCGTGCACAGGTAACGAACCCCAAGCGCATCACGACCGCGGTAGAGAAGAAGGCCTGCAACTGCCTTCTCCTCAAGGTGAACCAGATCGGCAGCGTCACCGAGTCCATCGACGCCCATCTCCTCGCCAAGAAGAACGGATGGGGCACCATGGTGTCGCACAGGTACCAACCATTGAGCCTTAGTGTATTTAAAGATAAGTGTACCAAGGCTGTTGTTAGTGTATTATAGTTTTAAGAGATTCGCGATTTAAACTCATGATTAATAACTAACGGGACTTATCGCGTAAGTTTTTAATAAAATTACCTTTATTAACCAGACGTTTCGGCTACGTTGCAGTAGCCATGGTCACGGACAGACTAACGATTCATATTTCTTCGCCTCCACCGCAGCGTTCTGTCAGATTCTTCTCTGATTACCATCACTGCAACGTTTTTATCAATAACACGCGACCTACACACTACACTCGTAGTATCTTGTGGCTTCACACGATAAGTCCCGTTAGTTATTAATCATGTTATTGGTGTATGTAAAAAACAGTGTTCCAAGTCTAGTATTATTTATTTATGTTGGAGCAAAGTGGTTCTGTTGGATCAAAGTGGTTCCCGAATGGCGGCCGCGTTTATAGAGCCAGCCAAGTGTGCAAGGTAGAGTTGCACGGGATAAGGAGCGTATAACATATGCAGATCAAATTGGAAACATTCTCAAGTCGGGTGTACCCAGCGTGAAGTATAAAGGATAATGTATGAGAAGGTTAATGAGTATGAGTGAAGCAAGAGAGATTTTTCTGGATTGTTCCAGGTCGTTCGATAGTCACTGCTTTTTCCCTTTCGGAGGTAGTGGCGTGAATTTTAATGTATATTAATTGTTGCGAGGTAGTCAAAAGTCTGCGTACATAATGATTTATAGTGTGTAAGTGAGAATCGGTTACCTCGAACCCACGCGGTGATAGTACTCAATGTGGTAGTTAGTCGTGGTGGTAAGCCATTTACAAGCTCTGTCTATTTACTTCTTAGGTAGGCTTCCTCAAGAATTTTTCTTCGCGGTAGTCCTTTCAGGTAGTCAGCGGTAGTCAATGTATTTAAATAGTAATTATAATACTTCGCAATTGCGCAGATGGTTACGTGAATCCCGGTCTACCCCGTGAGGGTTAATGGTTGTGAATGTGTATATATTTTTTGGTAAGATATCACGAGCAAATAGGCTATAGTTGTACAATACTGTTGTTATGTCGGTAAAATCTGGGAAAACCATATATGTTTCAAAACTCACTGTTTAAATATCCATTGTATTGTCGCCATTGTTAGGTATACATTGCCAGGTTTGTTATGACTACCAATGCAACACTATTTCGACAACAATGCAATACTTGAGTTAATAGTTAAGGGTATTGTATTCCAAAAATAAATTAACGAACTGTCAAAAATCCGACATTTCTAGCGCAGCAGCGCTGAGTACATTGCGCGTTAGTGCTGTTTTTAGCGGTTGGACAGAATATAAAATATAAAAAGGCGCGAATTTCAAAACATCGCGAAACGTTTATGGGAGTTTTATATTAATAATATAATTGATTTTTAAACTCAATAGTGTGCCGATTGCAAGACAATTTTTTAATTGCTAAATAAAACGTACATTATCTATCTATCTAACATAAAATAAACATTGCGATGATTTTTCGACAATCCAGACCAACTTCTTAGCAGATATTCTCTGTCGAACGTGACAGATAGTTTTGATCATGACGACGCGCCGCCGCGGCGTGTAAATTGCAGATAGTTATATCAATAAATACGTATCGTTTCCATATGATGCGACGTATAAACTGATATTCTCACCCAAATCCAGATGGTAATCAATCCAACACGAAATAAATTCAAGTTTTCCAGTGTTTGTAATGATGCTAGTACAGATTACATTATGTATGTATGTAGGTATGTATGCAACTACCTAACCACTCATTTACTGACTCCGAAAGGTTAACGAATTTGTAAAACTATGTTTTTAGATTATAATGCTTTTAAAATAAAATATGTTCTTCAACGAAAGATCGGCTGCAGTCATTTTTCATATGCGTAAGTATTATGATTACCTAGGTTAATTCAGTTCATTCACGGTAAAATTATATAAGTACCTATTCTACAATACTTTTTACCATATTGTAGATATAGTAGTCATACAATTTATTAGTTACATTTACCCACACTACACATATTGAAATAAAATTGAGCTCATGAATTTAAGTGTAAACTCGTTACAATGCATAAAACCTAATTTTATTTTGCCCTAATACTGCTTGATTTTGCGACTAAATTTACTAGGGTCACAGACTTTTATAGGCGGGCAGTCGTACGAATAATGTAAATGTCTCGATTTTCATACAGATATCTTTTGATCCTGATAAACTACTATTATACTGTCAATTATTTGTTTATGTGTTATGTAATGTCAATAATGTTTTTGCTGAAATATTGGGCAGGTATTTGAATCGCGCTATCGCTTAGTTGTGATCGTAAAATAGGATTTTACGGTTGTGATTTATACACCGGTTCTCGTTCTATCACCAAAGTTAAGCAACGCAGGCGGGGAAAGTAATTGGATGGGTGACCATTTAAATTGTTCACGTGCTGTTGTTTTAGTGAGGGAAACTGGTTTGGTTATGTAAGGACTTAGTTAATCACCTATTACATTGGCTATTGATAATCAGGTAACGATTGACAAAAAAATGCAAAAAAACTTTGTTGCCTCTCAACATCTGACTACCCCGAAAGGGATGTGGGATGTGACGTAGCCATATCAATCGGGGTCGGCGGCAGCGACGTAATGTGAGCACAGTATTTTGTACCTATTCAGGATTATAAAACTATAAACACTGCGCACTCGTAGATAGTTTTCAGATACTTTAGTAACTACGATTTAATTATATGCATTGAAATTGTCTTGTTGCTTGTTGTTTTGTCACGATGATGTGTCTTCTCGGCATACTCAAAACACATACACCTGACCTCACAAAGCGTACCTACCTATTTTATTATTTGTTAATTTGATATAGTAACAGTCTGGCGTATTAAAATGAAAGTAGTAAGATGATTATTAGCTCTCGGAATCTGTAACTGTCAGCTATTCTTTTACGTTTAAATATGGTTTAGACCACGAGCCTTTGTAATTGCTCTTTGGTATAGAAACTAGCACCAGATGTAAGTACCTCTGCGTCCAAATGCTGGAATGAAATACCTCCACCTATTCGCGACGTTGCTTCTAGGGGAGCTTTCTACCTTAAGTATAAGGCTTGTCTTCTCGAACAACAAAAATCCTTACCCTAACTCCTATCAAAGTCTCACCTTGTCAGTGCAAATACCATAGTTATATATTTTTCTTTCTATATATGAGTTTGAATAAATGTGTATGTGTATGTGTATGAAATATATTAATGTATGTTTATACGATGTTACTACTGTTTATAATGTATATATAATATGTATAACTGTGTATGTGTGTGCCTATATCTATCTACATGTCTATAATATATATATATATATATGTTCTTGTTTATGTTGCCCGAAGTATGATTATGAATTATAGTGTATTAATTTTATGTATTATATACATACATACGCTTCACGATTTGTGTATACACACTCCTTTTTTTATTATGGCGGGGTAGTCTGAGGCTTGAATGCACATCTCCGAAATTTCGAAGGCATGTTAGGTATGGGTCATTCGAAGCACGCGTCTCACTAGATAGACAACACCCAACGTGATAGTTAGTGAACCGTATCGCCGTATATAGGCATTGACTATTACCTATCCTGAGGGATAGGCAGGTTTCCTCACGATGTTTTTCCTGACCGTTAGCGACTGTAAATTATATACGTAAATTAAAAACAAATATTTAAATTTCATTCATTGGTACATGCTAGAGTCGGGATTCGAACCTAGGACCTTTCTCATACGAAGTCCGAGTTCTTAGCCACTGGGCTACAGCCGAACTCGTATTATATCTGTATTTGTATATTATAAATTAGTTATTTTGTGTATGTTTGTTATTTATTATATTATGCAGCTTGTGACGGTTTCTGAATTGGGTGCTGCCGGAGAACCAGTGATTGCAGCCTAGCTGCATCGTATACTGAGGCAGCACCTTTTCACTGCATCAATGGTTTTTTACATACCTATATTTTTCCATGTTTGTGTTTTGTTAATGTAGTGAATAAAGTTTCTTTCTTTTTTTCTCTGTAGGTGTTAAAATTTGCAAACACACATCGTGTATTGATATACAATTTACTACTTACATAAGCTCCTGAAATAAGTATACTATAAATTTAGTTATAGTCTATAATGTATGTAAGTGATGGTTACTGCACTAAAATATTGTTTGTAATAATAGGTACCTATTATTTAATTTTATAAATGCTCTTATTAAGGTTACATTACACTTTGATTAGTGACTAGGTATGGCCATCTACTGATTAGTGCAAATTATATCCTGTGTATGGAAATGAGTTCTATTTTTAGCGAGTAACCTCGTCCAGCGTTCTGTCACTGCCCCCTCACTCATCTAAAATAAGTTAAAATCAACGCTAATATAAGTCAATATCAAATCAGTATGATGAATTAGATTTAAATTTAATTAATAATAATTTAGATTTAATACTGGCCTTACAGAAAAAAATAAGATGACAAATTATCTGCGCGTATCGTTACAACTTGGTTACAACAGCACAATGTCCAGGCTTTAGACTGGCCTGCGCAATCTCCAGACTTAAATCCTATTGAGCATGCCTGGGATATGCTTCAGAGAAGAGCTCTAAGAAATTTCCCAGAAGATATTGTCAGTGAAAACCATCTTTTCTTGCATCTTAGCAGGACTTGGGACAATATTCCACAAAGGGATATTGACACCCTTGTTTTAAGCATGCCGAACCCCTGCAGATGTGTCAGGAATGTCTTAGGAAGATCTACACATTATTGATTTTCAGTGGAACACGATTTTAGTAAAAAAAAGTAAATGTTATGTTGAAGTTTCAATGTTTTAAAAATAAAGTTTAGTTTGAAGTTTTATCAGAGTTTTTTATTGTTCTAGATTTTTTTAAATTACAAATTTCACTAAAATATTTTCATTTAATCAGATAGGCTAATAATCAAGGTTTAATTTAATATACAGGCACAGATAATATAATACTACAGATACAGGTGTCTTAACTAAAAGGTAGTATAATTTTAGTTATTTAGGTTTGAGTTAAATATCCCTAGACCATGTTGATGTGTGTATGTTCTTACAGATACCTACCACCTTATTCCAAAACAAAGTCGATGTTTTGTTATAGAAACAAGTCCGTGTAAAACAATTGCAGCCCATTGTTTATCTCTGGGATAAATACTTTTGAGGTTACCTTTCTGTTTTAGTAGTGGCCAAGAATGTTTTTATATCTAAAATAAGTAATAATAAGTTAAAATCAAAGTTAATATAAGTCAATATTAAATCAGTATGATGAATTAGATTTCTTGCAGATAAATTGTTGTTATTTCATTTGTAAATTCTTATGCATGAAGCATTTTTCTATAAATATCGATTCACAAAGCAATGCGGCGGGATAATAGGGAATATTTTATGTAATGTTATTTATGTTTGCGATATAAACAGGTTCCACACTACGATAGTTTCAAAAACACTGAAATAAATCACATCAAACTTGATATAACAAAATCATAACAAACTTTATTGTCATGGCGGATGCACGTTCCGCGTATCAATTGAGTTGTAAACGAAACAAACACTAATAAATTATAATCAGATTATTCAACAACTTATTATTTATTAATATATATTAAAAACATTGTAGTCATAAATATATAAAAGTAATCAATATTTAAATAATAAATCACTTGTGGTAAATAATTGTAATTTTATAGAAACAATAAGAAATAGTGTATTGGAACGTACTTGAGTGAGTACCCTAACCCGACCTCCTATAGGAGTCTGTGAGCCTAGTAATGCGCTTGTATTTTCGTATGGTTTTGAGCTGAAAAAGAACTTCAAATATATATTCTTCGATTTATGCGTAAAGTTTGCCGAGGCAAACAATACCTACAGACTACTGAGCAAAATTTTGAGCAGCAGGATATGTATAATAATTATACATTTTTTTTGGTGCGACCTCCAACTCCGTTATGAGAGCCTAGTGACCGAATTCGGATTTCGATAGCAATTTGTCTCTAAAAAATTGCTCCGCGGTCTATCTACCCTTCTTGAGAGAGATGAGTCTTGAGTCGTAAAAAAATCAAAATTTAACCAACTGTCGTTATTTCCGTCCAGTACCGGTATAACCTATTCTGCAGTTCGCCAATAACTCAAATTCAAGTTGCCAAAGAGCATCCCAAATGTATATATTTATGATTTCGACCATCACAAATGCATACGTTAAGTTCTCTGACTACCCTGAATTCGATCACGGTCGTAATGCATAATATATAGTTATTAATAATTATGTATATGTGTGTGTGTATATATAATATAGCATAAATAACCTATCTTGGGGTTCACTAATTGCTGCCTACCTACTGTGAAGAAAGCTGAAGTGATGTCAGAATGTATCATGTCTGTATATTCTGAACTTCTTCTCATAATATCCGAAACATCAAGCGGTAAATCAAAATTATTTACATTCATTATCATGATTTTTTCATTATCATGTCTGACATATATATACCTGTCATAGGCATAAATGACGTAAGAATAAATTTATATCAAATATGGCGTCGCATCAAGTAAAATACTTTTTAAAATAACATGTAGAATAAATCAACTTTAGCAGTTCACTTCGAAAGAAGAAAATCGCTTGTAATATAATAAGCAATAACCTCAAACACCAAAGTGATTACACTTTGTTTTCCAAATTTCACTTATTGAACTAAGAAATAACTGATCTCGTGTGATTATCTAGCGGTTTAGCTGTGATCGCCAACAAAATGGACGTGCTCCCCACGCTGGCATTCGCCAAATTCTGAACGCGATCTATTGAAACTAGCGACTCGCGGCGGACGCGTAAGCTGTCCATATAAAAATGTATGAAACAGATGGCGGCCCAAAATTGGGCGTTTTATACTTACGAAAACTGCAGTATTATGAATAAAACAGGACCTCATATGTTTTTAGTCAAATTATTTAGTATTTAGAGAACCCATTATTGTATATTTTGATTTCAGATCTTACTCCGTGACAAAATAAACGAAAAAATACAAAACCCTGTTTGCGCCATTTTTCTGATTTTTCATCAACTTTATGCGTTTATATTTACGTAATTATTGATATTTAACTCTTGAAACTACTTCAGTCATCAATTTCAGTCTTTCATTATGCTACCTTGAAAGTATGATAGGTGTCAGTAAGTTCTAAATAGGTTTAAACTGAAAAATGAAAACACTCGTTTCGCTCAATTCCGCGAACAATACCCTTAAGTAACAAATTATGAAAATGTTTCAATTTGATTGTTTACGAATTAAGTATGTATAATCCACTTTAGAATAATTTTAATGTATTAGTAAGATCACCGTCTTATTGGAATTTATTCGTTTAAAGTATTTATTAATTGTCTATGTTCAAATACAACCCACTTATAAGCGAATATTACTTTATTACCCTTGTGATAAATGTATCAGCCATAACATGTTCTTAGTTACTGCCCTTGTAAATATTCACGAGCCGTAACATATTATGACAACTTTTTTCTATCCCAAATACCATGCAGAATACCTAACAATATATTTCTTCACCATAGAACTACATGGTTACACTAGGATAGCATTATTGTATGTATGTTTATTCTAAATACGTAATACCTTTGCCAGGTCCGGCGAGACTGAAGACACTTTCATCGCCGACCTAGTGGTAGGTCTCTCCACGGGGCAGATCAAGACTGGCGCCCCCTGCCGCTCGGAGCGTCTGGCCAAATACAACCAGATCCTGCGCATTGAAGAGGAACTAGGAGCCAACGCCAAATACGCCGGAAAGAACTTCCGCAGACCCGTTTAAATAATTGTATACTGCCATCTATCGTCAACTTAGTAGAACTAAATACTTGTCGAATAGTAGAGGTTATGAAATGTTTATTTATTGGATAAGAAAGTGTCAACTGTATGTTGTGTAAGCAAAAATGTTATGTTCAGTAATAATAAAATGTTACACCTAAAGGTTTTTGGTTTTTTTCACACTTAATGATTCTACATGATATACGCATTTCTACTACTTACTAAAGATTTGAAAAAAGCGAATAAGGACAATGTTTCCGAGGGTGTGTACACTCCAAAAGAGCCAATAATTGAACGACGCAAATGTGTATAAAACAAACTTTAAATGACAATAGTCAGTACTTGTGTTGTACACATTTGATACTTCTGTTACCTTTCGGCGATACATGAACACTGACTGCATATTTCGTTAGTCTGGGGGTCTGATAACATTATATTTGTATTTATTTATGTACTGAGTAAAAGTTTCTTTATTATTCTTCCAAATTGTAATCAATAAAGAGGTATCCTTTTTATAAAACGAAATACATGAATAAAAATTATTATACTTACTACGGCGAGGTCATAAATCTTGAGGACAACTAGCTAATCCTCGGAACTAATGTACATGGTGACAAGGCTGAACACCTCTCACAGTACGGCCCCTTTGTTTAACAAGTGGTTTCGAGGTGGCTATAGAATTTCTACCTTAGTAAATGCGGAGATGGACACGTGAACTTTTGACTACCCTGCAAGGGCTAAAGGTGGTGAAAGTGTATTTATACGAAATATTAATCTTAAGACAAAAATTGCGTTCTTATTAATCGGGAAATAAAGTATTAGTAACATTTTGGTAAAGCCCATTCCCGGAATAAGTATAATAGTAATTTTATATTTCACAAAAAAAAAACAGCATATAAAAAAAGAGCAGTGATACAGGTAAAATAATCGTTAACGATTGGCAGTCATGACAATTACATTGTTTGGACTTTTTACAACAATTTCGGTTAGATTGTTGAATTGAATTGAAACTACATTATTTTTCGCAAATTATATATTTCATTAATTTATTCGTGAACTCAAGGCTAAATGTAAATATAAAATATTGAAATCAACAACAACTGAGTGATATTTCATTTAAGGGTTACAAAATGGTACGTTTTTCCTTAGCCTTACTCAGAATCCCGACCATAAAGTTCCGTAAAGGAGGTCCTCAAACCATCCATGATGCTCAACCGCCTGTGTCTGCAAGTAGACCTACAGCAGCCGGAGGACAAGTAAGAACCTTATTTTGAATTACAATTAAAACCAAACTTAACAACATATTATCTTAATTTATACTATGTAAATATTTTTGTTCAAATTACATAATTTCATTTGCTTACTTTCTGATTGATTTAACTGAAATATAAGGGTTATTTAAGCTGTATCACCATTAACCTGCTGCCATAACTATTCAGAAGCTTGTATTCAGTTCAATTTACGTACAAATCTTGTTAACAAATCATTAATTTATTTCCAGCAAGCTACCATAAGTACAACACCCATTCTGGATACACAACTGCCGAAGAGATACCACAGGAAACCAATGTCCCAGGAGGAGATAGACACGATCAACGGCGGAGGAATGGTCTAGTCATTGCATTTAAGAAGTTATTACTTAGTAGTTAAAGGTAAAAATGTAATGTTGAACAATTGCTGTTTGTAGACTAAATAATGTCTTAATTATTGTCAATGAACAGCTTTTGTTTAACATAAAGCTGTAGTATGTCTTATTATGTTTATAATTATTCTAGGCTTGCTACACTGAAAGTGTGCAGAAGTTAATAATGGCAAGTAGAAACATTTATAAGAGAAAACCAATGGACCATGTAGAGATGAAGTTTATTAACTCGGGAGGCTTGGTTATTATTATTTTATTTTTTTCCATAAGAAGTTCCTGTATTCTTGTTTTCATACATTGAGTTATAAATGTCACTAAGTTTGTTAATATTATCTAGAAATATAACCATTGTATTATCTATAATGCATATCAGTAACATGCATACCTTAGATTTAATTATATTTACATACATACACATCACGCCTGATTCCCTGTAGAGGGGTAGGCAGAGATCACGGATCCCCATTTGTCTCGATCCTGACAGACCACTTTCGCTTCATTGACATTCATACATCCTCTCATACACTCAAGGCGGTTATAGGTACTCCTAATGTCACCTTTTTTAATATAGCGTCTATTTGACTGTTATATGTCTTATTAGGCCGGCCCCTACGTAACCGCCCTTCCACTTCCCTCATATATATTCCTTTTGTCAATCTGCTATCATTCATCCGCATATCATGTCCAAACCATCGAAGCATGCTCTTATCAATCTTAGTCACTACATCTTCTTTCAAACCGCAACCTTCCTTTATCACACTATTTTTAATTCTATCATTCAATGTTACTCCTAACATGCTTCTCAGTGACTGCATTTCTACGGCATTGATTCTACTTTCATGCTTCTTTTGCCATACCCAACTTTCACTACCATAAGTCAATGTTGGAACCAGCACAGCCCTATGAATAGCCATACGTGCCGATTGAGAAATCAACTGGCTACCCATAACACTATACATAGCCCCATTAATCTTATTACCTGTACACACTTTACGTTCTATATCTCCCTCACATTTTCCGTTACTAGTATAAAGTGTTCCCAGATACACAAAATCATTCACTTGTTCGACTCTTTCATTATCTATGTCAATCTTGCACTCTGCCTTGCTAAGTCCCTCCATTACCATTACTTTCGTTTTATAATTATATTTTTTAATATTTATAATTATATTTTTTAATTTATTAACTATATTTGTTATGGCAAATTAAAATAGAAAACAATATACATAAACAAACAGAAAGTATTATAGATTGCTTTTTATCCTATAAAAATCTGGTGTGATATACATTTAATGAATGGTAATTACTCAATTCAAATTCACTTTATAATTAATCAATATTTTAGGTTCAATTTGTAGAACAATAGTAATTTATTTATGTAGTTGTAATTTCTTCTCAGAACACCTTCTGAATATTTAGACTTAGTAACCAATTTTTTTTTATTTTAGGAACCAGACGCTGAAGATATGGCTGCAGAACCCCGTAAGGTACAAAAGCACCCCTGCGCCTTATTGCAAATGCCCATAGGTCCATACAAGGTTTCATTGATGATTAAACCAGGCAATTAACTACAAATAGAAAAAAATACAAGCAAACAGTATTAATTCATTTTGTTTTTTATATTGTTATTAAATTAGTCCTGTATGTTTCTTTGGTATCTCAATCTCACTTTGACGAATATATTTATTATGAAAGTAGTAGTGGCATAAATCTAAATTATCTATTGTTGTTAAATTAAAATATGTAAAATAATATTTGAATTTTTTATTTATTTAATCTGTAACAACCATTATTTTACTTGTCACTCATTTGGATGTTCTAAATATTACTTATTCTTATATTATTGTTAAGTAAACAGTTGTCAAGCAAGTAGTATATGGCCTTAAACTTTTACTTACTTTGTCATGCTTGACTATGTACTTAGCATGGTCATGGTAATGAATTTTAAATAAAAAGCCTCCAGCTGTTTTTGTGTAATATTTAATAGTAAGTTTTTAACAAAAATATTTCTATTCAAACATCATTACTTATCCAAAATAAAATGCAAAAGTTATATGTATATGTAGTACATACATACAATTGAATATTAATAAACAAAATTTTCATTTATCTGTTAATAATACCTATAGTTATGTACTTATTTCTTAGATACACAGTCATGGGAGACTAGGAAGAGATATATTTTATATCTCTAGTTAAATCGTTGGGGTTGTGATTATAGATTGAAAGATATATATATATATATTATATTTATACATGATATATCATTTATCCCCCAGCTAAATAGACACTTTTTACATACAGTCAATAGATCCTTTTATACATTTCAATCATCGTATAACTAAATTTGAATTATGTATTTCAAATAATATTCCCATTGTTTGTAATTATATTCCTATTTAGTGTAATGGAGTTTATGACTAGAATTCTGTCAATTTGCATATGTATGTGATGAAGGGGTCTATGTTTTTCATCAAAATAATTTACTTTCATTTACTTTAACTTTATAATAATTATTAAGATTTTAATATGTGATATACTTGATCATAACTTAGGAGTAGAATAGTACTATAGTCTAATATACTATATAATATTTTTCCCTCCGAAATCATAGAGGCTTCAAATACCTTGCGTGACACTACAACCATAATTGACCTAAACTAACAAAATGCCATGGTTTCATTCGTCTCTCTATCTGTGAGGTGCAGTATCGACGTAAAGTATATAAATTACGTATATCAGCGATATGACCAGGAGCAGCCTAATAATATGGAACGTTGAGTTTCTCGTCCTGGAAGGCCCGCACCGGTGCAGTCTTCCCATCGTAGGCGCCATCATGGTTCTTATCGAACTTGAGAACTCCGAATTTGGCAAACTTCTTCTTCCACTCTGCCCTTAAAGGCACGGTGAGCAACGCTTCTGTTATGTCCTCTTTGATTTTGTCTGGAACAAAAAAAAGAATAAAAATACTGTTGTATATCTAGCATCTGGCCAATTGTATACATAAAAAATAAAAAGTTATGGAAAATTTAGCTGAATGCCTAGTCGTTGATACAATTTATTCAATTGGTGTCCAAACTATCGTCTAAAATCTAAAATATCCCTGTACCGTCGTCACCAATACGACGAATCAGGAAAACGATGAAATTACTATGCGTATCAGTACCGTTGTCAACAAAACCATGAACTAGCAAAGCGATGAATTTAGTATTTTGATTCTACAAATATACGTATGTACGAATATATTTAATATACAAAGCTTATGTGTTGGTTTGGTTGAACCCACTTCAAATGCGTGATTTTAGTTTTTCTTTAGAATAGCAGTAACTACATCAGAATGCATCCACCTGTTTTCTTATATGCAGGTATTATAAAAGCCATTCAAGAAAACTTTGAAATTTTTACCATCGCTATTCACCCTTTCTTAAACTAACCTGGCAACCTAGCATTAACGACCACAGGGTAGGCAGGTAAGCGTCCCAGGGTCTCAAGAATGATGATCTCCTTGCCTCCGTCCTGCATGAGCTTCCTGGAGTAGAGCAGCGTGGTGGAGTCCACTGCCGCCCACTCGGCCTGCTTCTGCAGCACCATCTGGGCCGAGGCCAGGTGCGAACCGGATCCTGGAAGGGTCAAATGGCCCTTTATATAGGTGACTTAATAATGTGTGGAACATTTATACGAATTGTATAGTAAACTTATATACCTATCGGTGGCTTGATAATATTTGGGACATTTACAATAATAAACTTCTGCACACGTACGTGATTCTAGTAGTCCCTTGCGTTAGAGTAAGGGTCGGTTGTTCATTCCTACCTTGCTACAGTAAAATCTATATGTATTAAAATATATTGTTGTTTTATTGGATTTGAATGCAGATTCTAAAAGTAGAATAAATTCTGCATCTAACAATATAGGTAGGTAGAATAATAATTGTCACTAAGTTATGAATATTCCATCTTATTCTAAAATCGGAACGTCGAACCCCGCTCTCCCCTAGGGTTAACATATTTGTAAGATTTTAAGAGGGTTAATTTTTTGCAGGGTATATGTAATCATATTTTTTGTTGTAGAAACGTACCTAATAGAGAATAAATATTGTACTATGTTAGGTTTATGTTTGGCCGGAGATTGATTCTGAAACCAACTTATTAAAAGGTAAAGGTCCCAACCGCTATGCGCACAACTTTATCACCGCGTATTGGCAATTGGAAAGTTTTGGGTTTGCTATTGTGCCCAGTCATATTATTCATATCAATAGATAAATAAATCTGCACTTACACTACATCAAAATAAGCACAAGAAAAAATGCCTACTATTCACAAAAGGTGCGGTATCTTTTGTTAAAAGTAATTGATAAATCTTACTCAGTAGAGATCCGAAGAAGGAGGCATTTTCGCCCTTTTCCCTCAGGGTCTTGAGCACGATCTTGCTGCCACTCAACGAGTCCTGGTCGCTGTATGCAAAGGTGCACCCACGCAAATCCAGCAACGTGTTCACGTTGTGTGCCCTGAAACAATCGCTCGCTTGTGACACACGAAACAACTAACACTTATCTAATTTATTAAGAAACACGGTTTGGATCCGATTCTGTGCCAATACGGAGCACTCGTCGTTATCACAAGTCGCTGACACGCCTGATAACATTCAATTATTATCTACTCGAACCCAAAATAGTACTAATTCGTACATAAATAATAGAAATGTTTGGTTACGTACATAAGCAATGGCGGGTTGATAAGTGGCGGTAGTGCTACGTGCCGGTGCTACATTCCGCGGCCTTTGGGTGACGACTATGCCACGGCGTGTGTTAATGAGATCTACGTTTATTTTTGTTGTAGTGATGTGTATGTTTCTACTGTTCTTGCAAATAAACTCTAGTTTCTATTCTTATGTTTTATGGTAACATACATATGCGTTTAAATTACTTAATCCCTTTCGGGGTGGACTGACCCGTGGGGACACGAAATATCCTAGGTCACATATTTTTACCGTGACAATTGCGGTATTGATGTCATAATGGAACAATTTTGAGAGGTTGCTGGTCTATGGTCAAACAGATTACATTTAGCCCTAGTCCCTTAGTCGCCGCGTACGACATTTCGGGAAGAATGGCAGCTAATTATCTTCTTTTTACGTCTCAGACCCACACGGAACGGGCTACAAGAATACTGTTTTAGAAATAATGTACTAGTGATTGTAGTTATATTTATCACGCCCTTGACTCCAAAAATATTAACTGAAACTAGAATACAATATCCCTATATTTCTATAGAATATTAAGCATTTCATTGGTTAATAAACTAATACTACCCTTGTCCTATCTTAAAATATGTTGTGTAAGATTGCCGCAATATATTACACCATATCCCAATCCAGTACGGGACACGGTTTTGGTTTATTATACAACATGTACATAAATAAGATCTCGTTCTGTTTTAAGAATATAGCAGTCAGTCATATTGCGGCTTTAGAAAAGTTGGCAAACCAACTTTTATTGTTTGCCTTTTCGTAATTGTTAAAGCTTTGAGTTTTCGATTGCCCCTGGGTTAATATATGGACATTAGATGTATGTCTATCAAATAACCTAGGGTATATCTAGTATTCTTATATAAAGAAATGTATAATGTAAATAAATGTATATGACATTACCAGAAAACTTCGAATACCTATATTATCTGGGTATCTTGTATCGAAATATGATCATAATTGTTTATATTGCAACATATTTAAGTATGTACATATACCAGAAATCCTCCAATATACTGTCTTGGCATCTATTGTGAAAAGTAACTGATAACAATCTCATTCAACATAGATCCTTAACACGGCATTAGCAAAGTTGGCTTACTCAGCAGAGATCTATAGAAAAGTTGGCCAACTCACTTCTTGTCGGCGTGAATGATGACATCCGAGAAGTAGCCAGGTTTATTCTCTACGTTCATCTGGTGAGCGAAGACTGGGGTCACGGGCAGCAGAGCTATATTAGGGTCCTTGGACTCTCGAAGTTTCATGTACGCTGCTGCGGTCATGAACGCTGGAAGGAAAAATAATAAGATGATGCCTCATTCGTTTCCATGTCTTTCCAAATAACGTTGCCTACTCCATAACATAAACAATAATACGCATAAACATCAAACACACACCATACATAAGTTTAATTATATTTAAGAACTTTAATTAATAATCATAAATAAACATGGGACGATATTTTATAAATTATGACAGTTAAATAACCAGTAACAAATATTAGGATCCGTCAGGGTCCAAAAGATAAGTATTTTTGATTGTTTTTAATACCTACAATAGGGTACAACTCTTTCGGTTTATAATTAAATACATTAAGCACCTATATTTTATGACATGGGCACATCACAGTCTGAAGCTCAATATTTACTGGGAATGGTAAAAAAACATAAAACACTGTACATTAATACAACATGTTCATTACGACAGATAAGGAAATAACAATTAACAATAATAGCTTCATCCATTAATATATTTTTTTCATTCTCTCTTCTGCAGTCGAGGTGAACGGACGTATTTTTTGAGTTACTGGCTTTCGTGTTAAATTTAGTGGTGTTACCGGAAGACGAATATTTTTGAGACCTCGGTCCCTCCTGCTCTCGCACTAGGAGCTTTCTTCTACGGCTCGCGGCCATCTTGAATGGTGTCGGACCTCCTGCTCGGACGGAACTGCGACGGAGTGAACTGTCAGGTGACAAATTGCAGTTAAAAGTTTTGAAAATTAATAACTTAGAAAGTCTCTCCCCGTGTGGGGATTGAACCCGGGACCCTGTGTTCGCCGGTCCGAGCTCTTGCCGATCGAGCTAACAAGTCATTGCCCGGTGTGGTCGAATTTGTCAACTACTTTCTAAGAGCGCCTATCAGTACTACTACTTTAAAATAGAGGGCGCTAAGAATATTTTTGTTTGTTTTTAATGAAACAATACTAGAGGGCGCTAAAAAAACTTTTAACAATATGCCAAAATTAGCGAGATCGCCACCACTGGGGCAGAACTCTTTCTCTGAAACGGATCTACAGGTACTTATCGATCAAAGCAAATCCCCAATGAATACTGAGCATGTAACTCAACGTTCAAAGCGCCCCCGGCAATCAAGTGTGGACGGTGTCTCTGCTTTTGATTCGTTTAAAGACGATCTAAGACAAATGATGTCCCAGTTCATGTCGCAACAAACAACCAGGCTTAATACACTGGAACAGCATATTCTGGACATCAAGAAGCAAAATACAGCCATAGAGAATTCCATGGAGTTTTTGACCCAGCAAAGTGAACTTTTTAAACGTAAAATTGAGTCAATGTATAAGCAGATCAAGGATGACAAGGCGTATATTGCGATTTTGGAAGACAAAGTGGAGGATTTGCAGAGAAGTGAAAGAAAGGCTAATTTAGAAATCAGAAATGTACCGAAAAATCCAAACGAATCAAAGAATGATTTAATCGATATGGTAACATGCTTGTCTAAAAATATCGGATCCCCCTTGTCAAGAAATGATATTAAGGATATCTACAGAGTAAGGAGTAAACGCGATGGACCTCTCAACACCCCTATTGTGATTGAGACCTCCTCGGCAATAATGAAAATGGAGTTTCTACAACTAGCCAAGGCGTTCAATATACGGAATAAGTCAAAGTTATGTGCCAAACATCTGGGTGAACGCTCTGAGGCGAATCATGATAAGCCCATTTTTGTGGCCGAACAATTAACAGCTAAGGCCTCTCGGCTCTTTTATCTTGCTAGGGATTTTGCGAAGAGTAACCATTACAAATATTGTTGGACAGCTCATGGTAAAATTTATTTGCGTAAAGCTGAAAATTTACCTATCGTTAATATTAAAAATGAGGCTCAGTTTAAGGCATTGTCTTCAAACACTAATACGAATTGACTAGTTGTGTATCCCTTCATCTATTTCAATCTATTATTTTTCTATATAGGTAGATTAGTATCTGTCTTACTCTTAGCGCTTATATGTATCATTCTTCATCTCACTTACTGTAATAATGAGCAAAACATTTCTCACTTACCATGTAAATATTATGAAAATGCACTTTGTTTTCTAATGTCATCATACTGCACGCCAACTCATGCACACACAAAAACAATACGAACCATCCCACTCAATCATATAACTTGTATATATACTGATATATCTACCTATCTAATTTATTTCACACATTATATTTTATTTATGTATGTAGTATTCATACTATCTTATGTTTTATATAAATCTCTAGTAACCAAAATTTTTAGTTTATTTATCCATCCACTCTTCTATGCGGATAAATTAAATAGTTTTGAAATTCCTTTTAAAAATATAGGTTTATTTATGATCAAGAAATGTTTCAATCATGAAGGTTTATGTCATTACAGTCCCTGTAGTCTTACGTTAAGAATGTTATTGTCACAATCATACCTCTTCTTCCCTTCTTATGGATAGTTGCTTGCAAAATATACATGAATTAGACGAGATGGAAATAGCTCACTCTTTTTCCTGTACCATAAATAACTTTCATGAACATGTTCCAGTCGTCCCCGATAGTCTCAAAATATTTTCTCAAAATATAAGGAGTGTATACCGCAATTTTGATGATCTCCAAATTAATTTGTCGGAACTAAGTTTCGATGTTGACATACTCATACTGACTGAATGTCGTCTCAATCACAATAAACCAATTCCTTCATTCCTGAATTACACTTCGCTGGCTTCAACAAACAATCTTAATCAAAATGATGGTGTAATAATATACTGCAAAAAAGATCTGAATATTCAATTACAACAAATACCATTGACCCATGCATCATGCCTGCAGGCAACAATAGATCATTTCATAATTCTAGGGATCTATAGATCACCTTCTAACTACAATGCCTCCGAGTTTTTGAATTCACTTTCTAATCATTTAAATACAATTCAGTCAGGTAAAAATATTATCCTAACAGGGGATATTAACATCAATCTTATTCCAAATTTAACTGAATCCAATCAAGATAGTTGCAATAGAAATGAATACCTCAATTTGCTCGCCTCATATGGCATACTACCTGGTCATACCTTACCAACAAGAGAGGCAAATTGTCTAGACCATGTTATGCTGAAACTAGATACAAAAGTTTATTTCGCAAATGTTGCTGTTTTAACTACGTCTATTACTGACCATTACAGTACCCTGTTATACCTGACTAAAGTAGGTTTGAATAGAAAGACACCCCGAGTTTTGGAATTTATAGACTATATCAAAGCTACAACACACTTCAATGACTTAAATATCTCTCATCTACTCAATTCCGAAGATCCGTGTCTTGTATCAGAGGAGTTGGTCAATGCCATAACAACTTCTCTTCAGGCTAGTAAAACTTTAAAAAACCTATCAAACAAGCAAATAATCATAAAGCCGTGGATAACTCCGGGAATTCTGCGTTGCATCCAAAATCGTAATAAAATGCAATTGAGACTAAGGTTAGACCCCTACAATGAAATAAACAAAATAACCTACAAACGCTACCGTAATTTTTGTAATAAACTAATGAGAAATTTAAAACATCGCTATGAAAAAGAACAGCTAAAAAAATCTATGACTAATTCTAGGAAACTATGGAAAACAATAAATTCAATTACAAACCACAAACAAACAAAAACAAGTAATTCGGCTCTCATTAACATTAAATCGAATCTTAGCGAATCTGCTACCTATATTAATAACCATTTTGCAGACGTGGGTAAAGTTTTGGCTCAAAATATAAGTGTCGTTCCGAACCATTCTACTAGTCAGAGTACGCAGTCGCAAATGTCATCTTCTTTTGTGTTACTAGAGACGGATTGTAATGAGATTGACAACATACTTATGTCACTGAACTCCGATAGTGCTCCCGGTTGGGACAATGTCACAGTAAAATTTTTGAAAATGTTGCGGCCTCGGGTAGTTCCAATCATCAATCATCTCGCAAACCTGTGCTTTGCTAAAGGAATTTTTCCAACCCCACTGAAAAGAGCATTGATAACACCTATTTATAAAAGTGGTAAAAAAGATGACGTTAATAACTACCGTCCGATTTCAGTGTTGCCTGCGATTTCCAAAATAATTGAAAAAGCCCTCAACTTAAGGTTGCTGAACTATATGGAAAAGTTTAATATCCTTTCAGACTCGCAGTATGGCTTTAGACGGAACCGGTCTACAGAGGATGCGATTGTTGCGTTGACATCAGTAATTACAGAAACACTTGATTCAAAACAAAAATGTATGACAGTATTCTTGGATCTCCAAAAGGCGTTCGATACAGTTTCCCATAGCATGCTGATCAAAAAGTTGGAAAACGTGGGTATTAGAGGTGTTCCACTTAATCTTTTCAAAGACTATTTAAACAATCGGGTTCAAAGGGTAAAACTAGATGGGTACGTTAGTGGGGATGCTGAAATTACATTCGGTGTTCCACAAGGCAGCGTCCTAGGTCCTAGTCTCTTTCTTATTTATATAAACGAGCTCACAAACCTTCATCTTAACAATGGCCAACTCTTCTCATATGCAGACGACACAGCAATTGTGTTCTCGGGTGATTCATGGGATTCGGTGTTCAGGTCCGCAGAAGAAGGCCTACAAGCAGTTTCACATTGGCTCCAAGACAATCTTCTCACACTCAACATAACAAAAACGAATTATGCTTGTTTCTCTATTTACAGTAATAGTCAACCCGATGAAAAGCTTGCTCTTAAGCTACATACATGTTCGACTGCCAGAACTCAAAACTGTGATTGTGTCTCTATAAATAGAGTAAGAGTTACTAAATATCTTGGAGTCATTCTAGACCAACGCCTATCGTGGCATGATCACATTGAATATATTAACAATAGGATTAGAAAGTTAGTATGGATCTTCAAAATTTTACGGAATGTGACCACTAAAAATCTAATTAATCGCATTTATATTGCACTCGCCCAGAGCATTATATCATACTGCATTCCGGTGTGGGGAGGAGCCACGAAGATCAAATTCCTACAAACTGAACGTGCACAAAGATACTTGTTGAAAATCATTTATTCGAAGCCGATTCTTTTCCCTACAGCTGAACTATATCAAATAGCTGGGCTATTAACAGTAAGGAAACTATATATACTAAATTGTACACTAAAACTACATTCTTCTCTTACCTTTAATAAAACAAACATCTCATCTAACACAAGACGTAAAAAACCAATAATTCTGCCATTGAGAGTGAAAACCAACTTTGCTAAAAGGCAATTCAAAACAGGTGCTATTACTATTTACAACCGACTCAATCAAGCTCTTGACATATACCAGTTAACTAAGTTTGAGGTGAAAAAGAAATTACAAACCTATCTTATACCAATTTCATATATAGAAACTGAGGACCTTATAAAATAATATCTACTAAATACTTAATTATTTATATCTATCTATTGTTATAATAATTATTTATGTCTATCTATATGTATCTATCTATATATGTATTATATAACTGTATATTTATCTATCTATATAAATATTAATAAGTTAATCTACTTATATTAATTGCATATTTGCCAGGTTTTCCCGCAACCCTCATACACACACATAGTCACCACATAACACACAACATACTTACTTGGATACTTTGCTAGGATGTTAAAGTCTACTTTATCTATTAATTAAATCTGATGTACAGAACTCCAAAACTAAGTTTAAAATCATTATGTTTCACTTTGTTATGTTAAACCAGTTCATATCTTTATACTATATTTAGTTACAGAGGATCGGGTCTTCCTGCCACAAGCATCTTGAATGCTTACTAGGAAGATTCTACACCTTTCATAAGCATGTGTAATATTGTTAATCAATAAAGATATTTTCAAGATATTCAATTTCAATTTTCAATAAAGATATTTTCAATATTTTCAATTCAATTTTTTAATTATAATACGTGTACTTACGTACAACGCGCAGAATATATTGCACATATCTATGCAATTTTAATATAACAAAACTACATAGATGGCTTTCTTCTCGTCTATCGGAAAGGCTACTAAGGGCTAAAGAGCTTTTAGTTTGTATATAATGATGGGCTGAGTTTCAAATTTGTATCATACATTCACGTCCCTTATTTCCTTTTGGGGTAGAAAAAATTTCGGAGACACGAATATATCTCCTACGTCACTTTTTACCATAATATTCATTCGATAGGTTTGCGATGTTATATGGAACATTGGTGATAGGTTACTAGCCCACCGATTCCATTTACTCCTAGTCCCTTAGTCGCCTCCTACGACATGATAGATTGTAAACTAGCTGCCTTTTGTTTTGCACAAATCGAGAAGAACGGCAGCTAGTTAGCATTCTTTGTACGTCCGAGAGTAGCAAGGTAGATTTGGTATCATTTGATTTATATTAAAATTCAGTTCTATTGAGGAATATATGTATATAAAATAACTAGCTGCCATTCATCGCGGCAAATTGTAGAAGCGAATAAGGAATTTACGGAAAAATGTAATTTACTGGGTGGGATGGGAAAGGAACCTTTCAACAATGTTCCATACCGATGCTAAATCTCACATATAACTAATTATACTATACGAACACTTGCTAATGATAAAAAATAAAACCTACGATATATTATATTTCTTTAAGGTTCTGTCCAGTAGTAACCAAATAAAGAACGCGAAAGTATATGTACATACTATATAATAAGAAATAAAATAAAAAACAATAAATTTTATGTCTCCATGGTTCTGTCCACCCGTAACTATTTATAGGACGTGAATGTATATATAGGTACCTATGTATCACTTACACGCCCGCCCATAGAAACTAGATTGCAGCAGATAAAGGTAAATTCAAGATAGTAGGTACAAACTCACCAAGGTCAACTTTATCGTCGCTGATCGGATTGGGCCTGTCTGCCAAGGGACCAGGGCCTCGGCTCTCGTACTGCAAGCTCACGAAGCACCCTAAAGCCTCCTCTAACAGTTCCACTATCAATTCATACAACTCTATTGGATGCGTCGGACACATATATGTCACTAAACGCAAGTCAAACTTTTCTTTCGACATTTCTTATCAATAACCAAAACTTCTAGACTAAATTGATATATTAATTAAATTCTTTTACTTAAAACGTTAGTTCGACTCGACGTAGAAGGTTGTAATGAAAGTAATAAGATGCTAGGCTATCGATGTCAGTCAGAGAACACGTTAGAATAATGTGCTTGTTTCGGCGAGCGGTGTAAGTTCATGGCGGGAAAGTGTGACACGCGCCGCTCGCGTGAATGGAGCCGTTTGTTTACAAACGATAATGCCTCGGAAACATTAAGATAACTACATCATTAGGTGTAGTTAGGAAATTTATGATAGGATTCTAATATGTGAATTGAAATGTTTTTCGAATCCTATATTGCAACATTTAGATGCTTGAAAGCTCTGCAATAGCTGGTACTGTAGTATTATATTATCTGTGGCTGGGATGTAAACATATACGTACATATACATTCACGTCATCTAAACCTTATCGGGATGGACAGAACTTGGAGACGATAATATCTCCAAGGTCACTTTTAGCATGAATATTAGGGTTGTGATGTAATATGGACGATTGGTGGGAGGTTGCTAGCTCATCGCTCAACATAGTCCATTGACTCCTAGTTCCTTAGTCGCCTCCTACGACATGATAGATTGTAAACTAGCTGCCTTTTGTTGTATGCCTGCCTAATTCAATATAATCACAATTTAAGTTTCAAAGAGTTTCTAAAGAACTGTCCACCCAGGAAGGGATAAAAGGTCGTGTATGTATACTTATAATGAAATGCAAAAGATTCACTATAGCTAAAAATAGGAAAATTTAAATCTGAAAAGAATAGTATGAGAATACAATAACAACACTCACACAATAACAATTATTATATTAGAACTAATCATTATTAGTGTTTCTGAATTAATTACTTATAAAGGTGGATGGGGAAAGAAATCCAGTGTAGCACACTACTAGATAAGCTCAGGTTAAGTTTGCCAGTCTGGACATTACGCATAAAACATTATTATGCTATATAATACCATACCTACACTTTTACCTTACTAATGGTGAAATAAGAGGAAAGGTACTAATAAGTAATAGTACCTATTATGATATACTAGACATGTCAATAAAACTCAAGTTCTATTCAGTAAAATGGAAGTAATTTTATTCTTATTTACAATCTTACATACATACATACATACACATCACGCCTGATTCCCTGTAGAGGGGTAGGCAGAGATCACGGATCCCCATTTGTCTCGATCCTGACAGACCACTTTCGCTTCATTGACATTCATACATCCTCTCATACACTCTCGGCGGTTATAGGTACTCCTAACGTTACCTTTTTTCAATATAGCGTCTATCTGACTGTTATATGTCTTATTAGGCCGGCCCCTACGTAACCGCCCTTCCACTTCACTCATATATATTCCTTTTGTCAATCTGCTATCATTCATCCGCATAACATGTCCAAACCATCGAAGCATGCTCTTATCAATCTTAGTCACTACATCTTCTTTCAAACCGCAACCTTCCCTTATCACACTATTTTTAATTCTATCATTCAATGTTACTCCTAACATGCTTCTCAGTGACCGCATTTCGACGGCATTGATTCTACTTTCATGCTTCTTTTGCCATACCCAACTTTCACTACCATAAGTCAATGTTGGAACCAGCACAGCCCTATGAATAGCCATACGTGCCGATTGAGAAATCAATTGGCTACCCATAACACTATACATAGCCCCATTAATCTTATTACCTGCACACACTCTACGTTCAATATCTCCCTCACATTTTCCGTTACTAGTAAAAAGTGTTCCCAGATACACAAAATCATTCACTTGTTCGACTCTTTCATTATCTATGTCAATCTTGCACTCTGTCTTGCTAAGTCCCTCCATGACCATTACTTTCGTTTTATTTACATTAATTTTCATTCCTTTCCTCTTAAGGGACTCATTCATGCAAGTGACCATCTCCTGCAACTCACACGCCGATGATGCAAGAAGAACCTGATCGTCAGCGTACAAGAGGCATTTAATGATCAACTCGCCCATACGCAATCCTCTGTCACTTTCTTTCAAATCAGTCAAGCAACTATCCATGAACAGATTGAACAGCCACGGTGAAGCTACACAGCCCTGCCTCACACCCTTTCGGATACTGAACCAGTCTGAGTAGGCCCCATTAACCCTAACACAGGCTCCCGAATCCATATATAAAGACTTTAGAGCCCGTATTAAGGTACTGCCCAAACCAAACGCAGATAGCGCCCTCCACAAATCGTTCCGGGATACACGATCATACGCCTTTTCCAAATCCATAAAAGCACAGAAAACCTTTTGGTTCTTCGCCAAAAACTTTTCAGCCACCTGGCGTAAGGAAAAAACCTGATCAGTACATCCCATTCCCTTCCGAAAACCTGCCTGTACATCCCATATCTTGGTTTCAGTCTCACGAACAACTCTTTCAATCAATACTTTTGCATATATTTTTCCGACGATGCTCAGAAGGCTAATCCCCCGGTAGTTCTTGCAGTCTTGCAAGGATCCCTTCCCCTTGTACAAAGGGACGATAACGGCCCTGCACCAATCTTTAGGCACACGGCCATACCGCCAACACGCATTAAAAAGTAAGTACAAGAGGTTGGCAACCACCGGGCCACCAGCCCTCAACATCTCCACGGAAATCCTATCGTACCCTGCAGCTTTACCAGTTTTCATAGCTTTCAAAGCTTTGAAGATTTCTTCCATACTAATATCACTGCCATTATCATCCAAACTTAATTCAGATGTACCATCCTGAAATGATACATCCTCATTTTCAAACAACTCTTCAAAGTATTCCTTCCATCTTTTTAACGCCAAACACTCATCATTTATCAAATCCCCATTCTTATTCCTAACAGCACTCATTCTGGATCCTCCAGAGAGTCCCCTGGCCGTTTTGACCATTTTCCAAAATAGTTTGATATTTTGATGGAAACTCTCGGAGAACTTCCTTTCAGTCCTCTCTTTTAATTCTAATTTCTTTCGCTTCACGATATCTTTCACTCTCTTTTTCAATTCTTTAAATAGTAACAATTTCCGTTCATAATCTATAACACTCATATTGGTTGCTTTATTGTTGGCCTTACTTGCCAACAAATCCTGCCATGCTTTTCTCTTATCTTTTACAACCTTTCTTACTTCTTCATCCCACCATAGAGCTTGATTCTTTGGGGGAGCATTCGTCCTCTTACGTACTCCACATACTTCGATGGCAGATTCCACCATACCATCCTTCAACACCCCTCCAAACATTCTCAATTTCGTCCTCCTTGACATCTTCATTCAATGTACTAATTTGTTCTTCCACTCTTTTTCTATATCTTTCAATTACACCATCATCTTTCAATTTTCCTACATTTATTCTTTCCAATCCTGTAGTGGACACAGGAGCACGATGACGCCAACTTTGGAACAGACCTCTCAATCGGCTGACGACCAAATGATGATCCGTTCCCACATTAACGCCCCGATACACTCTGGCGTCCACCACATGCCTTCTCAATCGATCATCCACAATAACAAAATCTATCATACTTCTGTCTACACCCCTTTCCCAAATATACATGTGGATCTTTTTATGACAAAACATTGTGTTTGCCACAAAAAGTCCCCTTTCCAAACATATCTCGAGAAGACTTTTCTCCATTCTCGTTCACTTTTTCATCTCCATACTTACCTAAAACACATTCATAAGAATCTCTCTGTACACCTACTCGACCATTAAAGTCCCCAATCATAACAACATTTTCATTCTGCTTACATTCTTTTAGTACTTCCCTTACATTCTCCCAGAACTCCCTCCGCTCCTCAGTTGGCCTGGACATGTCAGGAGCATATGCTCCAACCACGAACAAAAGTTTGAGGCCAACCTTAAGCCTTAACCATAAGAGTCTGGGATTCACACATTTATGCTGTTTCACACATTTATTCATTCGCTCTGATAGGACAATACCAACCCCCTGGCACGCCCGCTTATCTTGTTGAACTCCAGTCCAATACGCGGTGTACGTGCCATGAATGGTATTGCCCATTCCCTTTCGCTTCGTTTCATTCACACATAAAATATCTAATTTCTTACATTCCATCATCTTGCAAATTTCGTCTATCTTGCTCTCCACTGCTCCACAAACATTCAATGAAGCAAATCGGGTCTCCGTGACCCACGCTCCGCCTCTCCGGGGAGCCATTCGTGACGGGTGGCGAACCTCGTCGCCGCTTTTCCCCCCGGAGATTATCTGCGCCCCTGCTCCATTTAAGGAGCGCCGGGGACTCGGGGCCATGAGATAATCGCCCATGCAGTTTTTTATATATGTTACAATCTTACTCTAACTATATACAAATATCTTTACATAAAAAACTTAAAACTACCAATTGTAATGACTATTTTACTTTTAGAAAACTTTACAAAAATACATTATATGCCAAACAAAAAATTAATAAAAACTTAGCTTTTAGTTATGTATTGCACTGTATGAAACTATCCTTTGCTCTTATACTTCCACTACTTTAACCTGTTACTTTATATATTACGTATAAATATAAACATAGTTTATTTTTTATGTATATTAAATGGATTTCATTATGACTTGTTTTAAAAGATATACTAGTCAATAGAATGTAAGGAATTTCTTCAATTTATGAATCTAAAGTTTTATCCAATATAGTAATATAAATTTGTTAGAATTATTTCCTTATAAGTGAATTTGCAAAAACATGAGGTAATCCTTAACCAGTAGGAGAGGAAGATTTGAGCGAGAATTAGAAGTAATCTAAAAGGGAAAACATTGGGGGAATGTTCAAACGGTGGCAGTTTGTCTTTGAAACAATTTACACATATTTTGCTTTAGTGTTATTAAAAAAAATACATATAACTGATGTTGAAATACAGAAAATATGTTATATTTTCTATATAAGTACATAGGGTTACTTATTATCCTTGTTATTTGGTTCATTGATATTGACAACAGTATTTAAAACAATATTGAGAAGCCTGTGATGAAGCTATACACACACATACATATTTATGTGAGCAAATATGAGTTTTGATCAGGATATTATCTTTTTTTTTGTAATTTCATAAAATTTTGATTTAGTACATTTCAATATTTCTGTTAAATTAACCAAATGCATATTTCTTAAACTTACAGTAGTAGTAGACTTTAGTCCATCAATTTTCTTCTACAATCTAATGTACAATATCAAAATCTATTTCAGATTGTGCTCTCTCAATCCCTTAATAGAATGATTGTAAGCGAAAACAACACTTAATTTTTAACACTTTTTATAGAAAAAATACAAAGATTATATCCATACATACATTACACTTCAACCACTATGATCACATAGAAGTACTTAGCAAGTACCTCTAGTAGTAACATCATTTCTACACAAACAATAATTCGTATTACCAAATCAAGAATGTTAAGATGGTGACGCTATAAGCCCTTTTGCAATTGCAATTTCTTATTACAGTACTTGAAAATTTAATTTCTATAACTAATAGTCACATCAAAATATCAACTTACGTTCACAATGTTTAATTAGTCGATTGACAGCACACCTACATGATTTAATCAATGCTCAACTAAAGACTAATAAAAAGATAGAAAAAAGTTGCATTGAAATGTAGCTTTGTATCTGTAATAGTTGAATGTAACCCTTATTTCTACATTTAGTGTCTTTTCAGAATTTAAATAAGCTGACTAGATTAGTAAAAAACAACTTGTGGTGACATTTTGCATAATAGTATAAAAACAAACATCTCAAATATATATTATACAATCGTTAAAAAGGCTTAAAAAACAAATATATTAGGAATCACTAAAATATATGATTTCTTAAATTAAAAAACACTTAAATCTAGGTATACAAATGCAACTGTATTTGCGCTCATACTTTATCATAAGCCCATTGGATGAACTAAATTTTACCTCAAAAATCTTATAGCAAACACACAACAATATTAATAAAACAAATGGCAATTTGTATATAAATAACAGGCTATGCAAAAAGTTTTAATATTAATCCAAATTGCATTAAAATCAAGTAATACATTTATAAATATAAAAAAGAATTTTGCGTTCTCAATATGTTAAACACTGTAAATAAGCCTTGAATTATAAAAAAAAACAAATCACAAATAATGTTATCACTTGTAGAACAACATATTTAAAATGAGAACGTGGAGTACAGCGCTCAAGATTAGGGCTTATTTACGAAGAATGTTTTGAATGAGGCACATATCTCCGAGCACACAGTTATCAATGTTGTTTGTCCATTTATTTTATCTAGAGATATTTATCCACAGTCCCCGCAAACTAGGTACTTTTGTGACTGAACTGAGTATGACGTGTTACAAAACAAGTACAGTAGATATTTCTTCATATAGAGATGGACAAATGTATGCTGTTAATAATTGGTTTTTGCAAATGGCATGTGTGATAATGTTATCTTATAAACTATTACTATAGTTCTTTTAAATTTTTACTTACTCTGAGACAAACACTTATACTGATGTTTCTATAGTTTCCATTTATGCACCTAATTTGTTGCAATTCTAATCACATCTCCTATAATTCTACAATAACAGCGCTCAATATATGGTCTCCTTCCTTGCCCTGTCCATTTGGGATACATCTCCAGTGACAATGCTAGCAAGAGTCTTCTTAATCCGCAATGCCGTTAACCTAGCAGCTGGATTTTGATACCAGCATTCCTTCATCACTTTAGATATGGCAGACAGCACAGGAATGGAATACCAGCGGTTAGGAATGACAGGTCTTCGCTTCTCTACACAGACTACCTTCCGCATCTCCTCCAAAGCAGGATCAGGAAGGACACAATCAAAATATGGAGGCTGGTATTCATCAGGCATGGGGCCACACCTTCTAGCTATCTCCCAGAGAACTAATCCAAATGAGTACACATCAGAGCGCTTGTAAGGATCAAATTGATGGGTGTCCATTGTCTCATCAAGAACTTCCGGTGCCATGTAACGTTTTGTTCCCACTCTGTTTGTAGATGGTACATCCACAGAGTCACTGAAGACATTGTGCCTCACTGCCAGGCCTAAATCTCCAATGACACAGGTTAGGTTACTCTTCACTAGAATGTTCTTGGTTTTAAGATCCCTGTGAGCAATGGCTGGCTTTCCTCTAGTGCCCACAATGTCCATGTGCAGGTGAGCCAGTCCTGTGGCAATGGAGAGTGCCATCTTCACAAGAGTGGTTGCATCAACAGTTCTGACACTCAAGTAATCAAACAGGGAACCATTTTCATGATAGTCTGTGATCAGCCAGAGTTGTGTCCAAGTACCATTGTCTTTATTGTCAGCAGCTATGAAGCCCAAAATGTTTTCATGGCGCAACATAACAGTCTGATAGATTTCAGCCTCACGGAACCAAGAGCTCTCTTCCCTAGATGAAAAGATCTTGACAGCTACATTTTCTCCTCTCCAGCGACCACGCCACACTTCACCAAAGCGACCTTTGCCTATGATGTCCATCAGTTGAATTTGACGAGCAATGGAGCGCTGCACTAGAAGAGGTAGGCCTGATCCGGATCCAGAAGTAGTTAGCTCAATCATATCCCTTATAGAAGTTGTGCATAAATTAGGATGACGAGTTTCACATAGTAATTCTTCGGCTGGGAACAAGGAGTTCGGAACCTTCTTGCCATTGTTCTTCAATTTCTTCGCGTACCACACACTGATAGACACACAAACACTTAGAACAACCAATCCCATCAACCAAGGTAGGATATGCCATGCTGAAGAAGGTCGTGTTTCTTCATCCGTATTCCTAGTAGGCAACGTGAGCCTCAGGTTCTTATTACACATATCTGGAGAATCACAACATTCAATCACTACAGATTCATTTTTAGTTTTGGTCGTGGAACAACCAAATGGATGCTCGATCGGAATGAGCGATTTGCGTTCGATACAGTGGTATGTGTAGTCTATTTTTCCATCAGTTTTAGTAATAGAAGCGAAGCAAGATCCGTCCGTTTCACATTCTGAACCTGGGCAACTACGACTATCACTATTGCAATAACATTTCAAACCATTTATGCCATGGCCGAGTTGATAAACAAATAATATTGTAAGTAACCATCGCCGGCCACTGAGATCCATGATCACATTGCTTAACACCCAACAAAGAGTTTTTATTTCAGCGTCAAATATATTTACCAGTAATTATCACAAGAAAATAATATTTTGTCTAGTAAAAGGAATTTTACTTTATCTCGTTCCTCTTATTGACTTTTCATTCCATGTCTGGCCTCTGGCAGAACAGAATGAAAGAAAGAGTAGAAGCTAGCAAATTGCAGAGAAAATAAATAAAATATTTTTTATATCAATTCAGTATTGTTAAACATAAAGAGAGTCTCCCATAATCATTTTAAAGTAACATGTTATATTTATTAGATTCTCCTTAGGTAATGGTTATTATTTCATTTGGAATATTGTTGAATTTGCCATAATATTTATTTTCAGTTTCGTAAACATTAGTTTTGTTTTAGTACAAGTCTTTATAATTTTTAATCTAAATTAATAAAATCATATTGAAGGGTAAATGGAGTTCATTAGGGGGTGGACTATTTTATCACGAAGTTACAAAAATACGTAATAACCGAAAATAATGCGAGAAACATCTTTACCATTTGATGTCTGTAGAGCTTTGATAAATTAAACATAGACAGTGTGGTCACACCAATATATTTTTCCCGTGCCGTAAATAAATAAATGAATAAAATATATATTTTGAGGTGTTGTGTGGAGTTCAAATCAATTTCGTCTTATAGAAAAGAGACTGAAGTTGAAACTGTATTTACGTTGAAGCTCAAATATTAAGAGACCAATAAAATGGGTAAAGATGAAGTATCAGTTAAAAAGCGGCGGAAACTAAACACCACACCGCCTACCGAGTCTCCGAAACCGGCGAATGTTGATGTTTATAAGGTTAGTTCTTTTGTACCTTCATAGCCCCAGAACCAGATCATATTTGTACTATGTTACGTTAATCCTGAGTTCATTTTGTTATAATTTCAAAAGTCAATTGATCTGCTTGATTTTTCACAGCGTGTCGTAGATTTTGAAGAAGCTGAAGCGCTGTCACGTCCTGCTGAAAAAGATGCTCAGATGTTCAAGAAAATTTGTCATGACATCAGACAGTTACTGATTGATATTGCTGAACTCAAAACGGGAACTACTCCCGAGGTAAGCATCAGATTTTATTTGCCTCAATTTATTGGTTTAATTAAAATAATGCTATCTAGTTTGTTAGTGTAGTATAAATTCTTGGTTTCCTTGAAAGATCTGGAAGTGAATACTATGTAATGATTGTAACTTCTTAGCTATAATATTAATAATTGCAAAATGTAGCATCATAATTGTAGAGTATAAGATGGATCGTTATTTACTTCACGCGTACTGGATAGAAAAATTTCAATCCACTCTCATTGAAGTTTTTCAATCAGTTTTTGGAACATATATCCAATTTAAATCTTCAGTGTTCTACGATTGTGGCAATATTTTTATTGCATATTTTTACCCTTTCCTTCATCATGATATCAAATGGTTACAATATTATTTATAATATTATATTATATATGTTATAAAATTATAATTACTTTCTACTTTTTAAAGACAGTGTCCTCGTCTTGTTTAAGATTTTATCAGGACTACATAGGAGCTTTTGAGTATATAGCTATAAAGCTAATTAAAAAAACCTATCATTGCAGGCAAAAGAACAAATAGCAAACAAGAGAGTAGAAGCATCTCTATTACTGGTTGCCTTAAAGAAGTTGAACCGCTTAGAAAAAGTGCGTACAAGGGCCGGTAGAGAAACATTGCACAAGGAGAAGCAAAGAGTGGACTCAACACACTTGCTGCTGCAAAACTTGCTCTATGAAGCTGACCATTTGAATAAGGAGGTCTCCAAATGCCTTCAGTTCAAGTCCAAAGATGAAGAGATCGATCTAGTGCCGTTAGAGGACTTCTACAAAACAGCACCTCCGGAAATCACCAGGCCGGTGAGTACTGTAATATCTTATATAATCTGGCATGTAGTTAGTTTAATAGCTGCTAAGAATTTAGGTGGCAATGGAATTTATTAAGCTACATTGTAACAACCTGTTACTAACTTTATATCAATGATCTTGTCCAATTTCCAAATATGGCCCTGATAATTTTTATTCAATAGGTTGTGTCCTACCTAAAAGTGATTAAAGGATGTAAATGTATTTACGTATGTGTAAAGAATTGTTCAGATTATAAACATTTCATCATTGTTCATTAGACATCTATTCAACCCTAATTCATATTCTCAATATTATTCACAGGAAATAACAAACAAAGATGAGCATCAACTGCAGCTAGCCCGTCTTGAATGGGAACTGAAGCAGAGACGAGAACTAGCCGGCGCTTGCAGTGAGCTGGTAGCTTCAAAGGAACGTGTTGCAGCCGCCATAGCAGCCGCTCGATCAAGGCTAGATGCCTTAGGACCCCACTTAAAAGACGTTCTTAAATCTACGAAGCCGTTACAAGAAGCTCTGGCGTTGCGTTTGGATGAGAAGAGGGATGAAGCGAGGGCAGCGACACTGTTGCCCAGACCGCTGTTTCTGTTGTATGCCAATGCGTTGGCGTATTCAGATGCGATGGGTGCGAAGGTTGTGACTGTTGGTAAGTAAATGTGTATATTACATGGTTTTGATGATTCATTCTTATTTGTAGGTGTATGAATGGACTTTAGTTCTTATTTATTGTATTTCTTTAATTGCTATTGATATTGCTTTTAGCATATCTTGAAATGTTATTAATGTTATTATTTCCAGTGAGGTATAATGACCTATGTTAATGAATATATACTTATATTAACGAGCAGTCAGGTTATTGACTGGGGTATTAATATTTCATTGTCTTTAAACCTTAAGTTCCTTTAATAATTATTATGTGAATTACATCAACTATCTACAAAGACAAAACAAACGCATTCAGGACCATTAACCCTTGCGGGGTAGTCAGAGGCTCAGGTGTCCATATCCGCAATTGCGAAGGTAGTAATTCTATGGTAGGTTTCCCCACTATGTTTTCCCTCACCGTAGTATTCAACGCATTTCGTAAATGTATTTTTATTACGAAAATGTACATAGAAATTCATTAAACTTCATTTTCATTGGTACATTTGAACCCTGTACCCACTAATACAGAGTCAACCCACAAACAAGGGAGCTACGTCGAATTACTGACTACTGATCAACTATCTAGTTATCCGAATTAGATTTAATACTATTTATGAAGGAAATATTATTTTCTTTTACAGCATTATCTGGCGACGAAGACGAGGCGCGTCGTCTAGAACAAACCAGCACAGAAGAGAACGATTTGGAACCTTCAAACGATTCAGACTCAGACCAGGATAACGTCGAAGATGAGAGAGAGAAGAAGAAACGTCACCACCGGACTGTCAAAATCACTAAGGAAGAAAAGGCAGAGGTGAAAAAGAAAACAGTGCTTAAAAGACATCCATTAAACGTTCTCGTCTCAGTTAAAGTGAAGGATGGTACGGCATTGAATCTAGTGTTCTCATACTTGCTACAGCTTAAGATAGTGACGGTGAAGTTTACAGTGTCCCTTCCGAATCTTGTTACGGGTGTATCTGCAGCTGATGTAGTGAACGGTCATTGTATTTTAAATGAACTGTACCCGGGTGATACAGGCAGTGATTCCCCGCATCCCGCGACACCGTATCTCTTAAGCTCGGCGGGGATTACGGAAGAATTTCCAACGTTTATCTCAGAGGTGGGTCGCCCTTATATATGGGCGCAAAGGATGTGCGGACTCGATTTCATGGCAGCTACAGAAGAGAAAAGCGCTCTAGAACCGTGCCAGAAACTTAGCGTTGCTTCAGTGGAGAATTTTATACTTACATTAAAGAAGAGGCTAAAATCTCGTATCGGTCTCATGAAGGAATTGCAAGATTTGGAATCGGGGAAAATCGTGTGTAGTGATACCTCTTTTCCTCTGAAACTATCAGGGTCGCTTGTACAATGGCAGTCAATAGGCTGGCCTGAATACAGCCAAGCTCCTTCTACAACGATGCTAGTATCTGAAGGCTTGGTTACGCCAAACAACATTTTGTACAGGGCTATAATAACCAGACAGTCAGCGAAACTTGTGGTTTTAGTGGCTCTATCCAGTGATTATCCGAAAAAAGCCCCGATATTTTCTTTAACTCTACATTGGAATGGAACACATCATGCCGGGACGGATGACGATATTAGAGATATAGAGCGAGAGATTAATACGGATTGGGGTTCAGATAAAGCTTGTACGCTGTCCTCACAAATGGCGAGGCTGATGGTCTGTTTCGATATACTGCTAGAAGCGACTGGGTCTTCGGAGTTTCCTCACGATAAAGTGATGTTTGCGACGGTAAGAGGTCGTAATAGACTGAAGCCGTATAAGTTTCTGAAACAGGGCTCTGGTGTGTTTGTACAACATGCAACGTCGAGTGATTAAGTATAAAGTGGAATTGAATAAAAGTATTTCGAGTATACAGAGTTTTAATTAGTTTAATAGGTACCTCTTAGTATTTTAATAAACATTCATATTCATTAAGGGCCTTGAGTCCTTTTCAGGGTAGATAAAACCTAATTTTAGCCTCTATTACCAGAATTATCATCTTTAGAATATTGATGAATGATTGCTACACCACTTAAGGTATCCAAATAAAGCCGAAATAATTGGACTTGATCCATATGTACATGGTTAGACGAACATTTACGGCTATGAAACCCCTGCGACAGTCACAGATTCATTCCCATTCTCACAGCAAAGGTTTTTCAATGGCACCTCAACACTATACAATGTACTAAACAGATAGTTAGCACGTAACGTGATAGCTGGTAAACCGTATTTATAACCTTTTATCAATTGGTTAGTTTCCTTACAATGTTTGCACTCACTGTAGTTATCACTGTCAGAGTCAAAGCCGTAAGTCATCACTGGTATCACACATGGTACACCTTAGTCTAAAGGTATTGGGGAAGATTGGGAGAGAATACGTTACGAACACTGCCCAGCCGAGTTGGAACTGTCTACTGATTTCTTGAAATTGGATTTACTTAATAGGACCGCTTGTCTCAGATATGTATATTCGTCTATGATTTCGGAAGTTAAGTTTGTGTTCGCTACAGTTGGTGCGGTGAGTAAAACAAAGGCATTAAACATAATGTTTATGGATGTTACATATGAAATATATGTAATGCTTGTACATTTGGTTTTTGAATAAAACACTTTTTATTTTATAATACAACAGTCTTTATTCTTATGTTGACAAATAAATTGGATTATCATCACATTTTGGCAAAACAAAATTCAAACTATAGTTCAGATTTAAAATATAACAGAAATTTACCTAATAATATTAACTGTAAGGAAGAAATATACCATAGACTTAAATCTAGAAATGCCGTATTGTTATTGGTCAATAATGAGATCTCTATAGCTTGTATGCCTATTACGAGATAACTATAATTTCCATTCAAATAGGTGGTTTAAGGTACACGAGATGATTTCACATTCAATTAACTCGCTTTTGCATATTTTTTTAGTTTTTTTTCATATTTTTTACTTCTACGTCTCCTCTCAAAAATATACGTTAAAATGACTATAATACCTAATTAATTTCATGCGTCACACTCGATCAAATCCTTATTTTAGTTGTACTAGTTACAAACGTGTTATGGGATTACAACCATCAATCCAAGGGGGTACGTACTAAACTCTATCTATCCGTTATTAAAGCAACATCTAATGATTTAACATGTACTAGTGCTACATAAACTCTACTCGTTAGATTTAATTACAGAACTGCGCAATAAAAAAATATAATTCAACTACGATTCGATTGAAACTGTGGTAATCATTCGACACTAAAATAAAAATAAGATAGGGTGTTGTTATTCACACTTATGCTTTATTTTATATGTTTTTTTTTATCACGGTCGGTCTATTGACAAAATAAAATCACTTCTTGCGCTTAATACTACGGGTGTTGGGGGCGGGGCCTAGGAAGCGCCCGCCTCCACTCGCACGTCCATGATCTTGCGGGGGCCCTTGAGGCAGTTGAGCCGCCGCTGCACCGCGTCTCGGTCTGAACACAACGCACACTTTAGTATAAGATCATCAATACATGCACATATTGCATATATGCTAACGACAACAACTATAACATAATGTCATAATGTTTTTTATAATGATATATAACATCACGAGGTTTCCCTCACCAGAATAACAAAATATTGAATTTTGAGTCGAGGATATGAGAAAAATTCATATTATGGAGTATAAACAATTAAAATTGCTCTTACAGACAAACTACGATCGACATTATTTTTACGGTTCTATCAGTTTGGGTAGGGACAATTCTGCCAACATCGCGCATACTACGCCAATCCGGGTTTTATAAAAACATAACCTACGCTTCAACTGTGTCTACACACTCCCTTTTATTGTGCCGAAGTGATCAGAGGCTTGAGTGCCCAACTCCGGAAATTCGAAGGCATGTTAGGTGTGATTTTCATATTTGTTATTATACAAATAATGAATTTCTATGTACATTTTCGTAATAAATACACATTTACGAAATGCATCGAATTATACGGTGAGGGAAAACATCGTGAGGAAACCTACCTGTTCGTCGAACAGGTAATAGTTAGTGCTTGTAAATGGCGACATGGCTGACCACCTATCACACTGAGTACTGACTATCTGGTTAACACGTGGGTTCAAGGTGTCCATAGAATTACTACCTTCGCAATTGCGGAGATGGAAACCTGAACCTCTGACTACCCCGCAAGGGTTAATGGTCGTGAATGCGTTTGTTTTAAATAATGCCAGTATACTCACACTTGGAGAGCGTGGTGCGGTGCTGCGGGTGCATGGGGTGGCGTTGCGCTAGCGAGTGCAGCAACACTTGCGCCGACATGTAGCGGCGCTCGCATTCCTTCACGTCGCCGAACAGCTCCTCAATGGCTGCCATTTGGCACTACAAACCACATAAGCGATATTAGGGAGATGACAATGATGATTAGTTGTCAATCTATCTGATTAAATCTAGTTTATTTAGTTAATTTACTAGTTGTAATCTATGGTACGAAAATGAGGTCAGTGCAAGATATGAGTAGGATGATTATTACGAACTCTTCGTAGTTAAGCTATGTCGGTGATGGTGTAGAATTAAGCCGAATATCGCCAGTATTTCTTGTGTCATAAGGTTTCCTTCTGTATTCCTTTTTTACAAAACAACCTTAAGAGTATTTCGAATCTTTCTCTACAGTCGACTCCTTTATTCACGTTCCTTTATCATTAAATTTTAAATCTGTAACTACAATGTCGACCATTGTTTCAGTACAATATTCAGTGGGAATCACTGTGTTTTTCATTATCTTATGACACTTGTAAATCACATTTCATGTTTCATTACATGTCAGTGCAAATACAGTGTATGTGTACTGTGTACAATGTAACGTAAGTCCTCACCAGCTCGATGGCGTGCTCGTAGAGGATCTTATCACAGATGGCGGGGGAGACGCCCGAGTCGTGCAGCCGCCGGGACTCGCTCAGGATCCACTTGTACTTGCTGTTCATCAGCGAGATCACTGCGCAAACAATAAGCGCGTTAGACGACCGATATTTTTATTTATGGAACTTTTGATATAAGGAATATTTAACAGTGTCTAGTAGATGATACATTTCAGTACAAATAACATGTTAAGTTACAAGACGGACGTAACCCAGTCTTGAGGTAGTGTCCTGGTTAAATAATAATGTATACTTTTCTTGATCATACCAATATTGTTAAACAATGAAACTTTACTAATTTGTGCCTTAATAACAAAAACAGTAAATATAACATTGGGTGTCAGTGAGGCAAGAGATTCGTCAGGATCGATTAAGATGTTGAACGGAATCACTGCCTATAACATAAGGGACGTAGAGCCTTGAATACCTGTATACACACATGCTTAACCTATCACTAATGTTCCATGAAATCACCACTCCAACATTCATGCTAAAAAGTGACCTAGAAGATATTGTCGTGTCTGCAAGGTTCTGTGAAGAACCACAACAAGACAGAAGTTCACCCAAGCATAAAAGGACGTGAACTGTATGTATCCACGATTATTATTCTATAATACGATTGTGTTTATGAATTGTATGTGTATTTTGAATTGTCTTGTTTAGCTTAGATCAACAAGTGGATGACGTAATTGTTTCAACTCATTGCCTAGCAAATATTTGTAATTGTAAATGTTCATTGATTTGTGTAATACTCTCGTAAGGATGTCCTGTAATTGGCTACTTTTAATGGCTTCTTAGTTTTAAGTTCTTGAACTGTTATTATGCTGTTGGATGTCTTAATAAATAAATAAATACTGACCGTTCCGGACTTGGGGCGTGGCCTGCAGCGTGCGGTCGCGGTACCGGGCCGCCGCCAGCCGCAGCCCCGCCGCCAGCGCCTGCATCGCCTGCACCAGCAGCCCCAGGCGCACGCTCTCGTTGCTGCGCTCTGCATACATACATGGGTTAGTAGTAAATACATACCGTACATGCCATGGGTTACAACTATATACAAAGATGGTTAACCACAAATTGCAATGGTAAGGTGTATGGAGGCAATATACATATGTGTGTAGGTCTATATAACAGGAGGTACAGTTCATTATTTAGACGTATTATTTTAACAAGAAAAATCGTGTCAGGAAAGTTGTTGCTCATGGAATGTCAATATAATCACCAGAAACTTCATAGATATACTAAAAGTGACCCAGTATTATATATTGCAAGTTGAGTGTGCTCCGAAAGACAAAATGAAGAGAGTATACTAACTATAAATACTTTTTTAATTATTTCATTTATATATTATAATCATTACAGCTTTATACCCAATAAGATAATAAAATAAATAATGATATAATAATTAAGTTCCTACAATATACTTCTATATTACTATGTATATGTTAAGTAACTGTTACACTAAGCAGAACAATCCCTACCATCTGAGTTATCCATGAGCGCTGCGATGGGGGCGCCGCACGACACGGCCAGGTCAGAAAGTAGCTCGGCCAACATCAGCACGAAGTTCAGCTGAGACACCACTTTGCTGTGCTCCTCCTTTATATAGGGACACAATCAATATGTTTAAGTATTGTATGATATTGAAGTCAATATTCAGTATAATATAGTGTATACAAGTGGCACAAGTAATATATTAAAGTATTGTATATTGTAACATAACGTTATGCTGTGGCCATCTGATGTAAACAGCACGAGGGTACTTTACGCTCGAATCTACCCTCAAAGGCCGGTTTTATAATTTTTTCTTAATAAGCACATTCTCCATTACTATGATCAAAAACGAATATTCCCTTCCCCTATGCCACTATAATTCATGAAAACAGATTCTATTTTTTCAGGTTGAGGTTCATTTATTTACCGTAGAACACATGCGTTGGATACAATATAGTTGTACTTATAGTTTTAAGTTCGATACTTATAGTTTTAAGAGATTCGCGATTTATACTCATGATTAATAACTAACGGGACTTATCGCGTATGTTTTAATATAATAAAATTACCTTTATTAACCCGACGTTTCGGCTACGTTGCAGCAGCCATGGTCACAGGCAGACTCATGAGATTTTATTATACAAAAACATACGCGATAAGTCCCGCTAGTTATTAATCATTTGATACTCACAGCCAGTATAGTCTCCTCCTGCAGGTTAGGTATATAAACGGGAGGTTCGTTGGCAGACAGCTTCAGCGGACGTAGCAGAGCGTCCGGAAGCGTCGAGGCGCGTTTGGGAGATGACGCCTCACCACTTGCCTTCAGCGCTAGCGATACTGCACACAGATAGGGAAATGTTAGGACATAGGTGTAGAAATGTCTTTGGACTTTGACTTTTTTATAGTACCATCACTATATAGTATAAAACAAAGTCACTTTCAATGTCCCTATGTATGCTTAAATCTTTAAAACTACGCAACGGATTTTGATGCGGTTTTCTTTAATAGATAGAGTGATTCAAGAGAAAGGTTTATATGTATAATAACATCCATTAAATAACCAGAAGTGCGAAGCCGGAGCGGGTCGCTAGTGATATATAATAATAATTCCAATCTAATATTCTTTATACACTGTTCTTTTAAACAATAAATTAGTAATGGATTTATCTGTAAGCGGTCAGACCCGTGCCATTCCAGAACTGAAATATATACACACCATAACAGCACCTTTCAATTAGACATACCGTAAAAGACCTGAGAGTCAATGGAATCCAATTAATGGTGGACTAGCTATCACCAATATGCTATAACAGCGAATCCACTGATTCTAACCTCCATTATCCTAAGACCTACAATTTACATATCACTGATGTTCTCTCCACCCCGAAAGGGATTGACATCGCACCTTCGGGACCAATCTCGCACTTATACAACAAACCTAATTTTACAGGAGAGCGATTTTTCATTCTAAAATTCTCTTTCAATTACACATAATGACATAACATACTCCCCCGCCTCACCGCTCCATTTTTCAAAGGATTTTAAAACTTTTTGTTGTGTATATAAAGTCGATTATCGCGGTTAATTCTGTATACTTAAGTCATTTTCGTAAAAAGTTGCACAAATGCGAGTTTGGTCCCGAAGGTGCGATAATAATGTTCCTTTGGTTATACAATGTAGTGCGAAGGGCTAGTGACCTGAGCGGCGCAGAGGGCTGGCGTTGGTGGGCGACACCTGCCACAGCGAGGGGGGAGGGGAACTGCCCGAGGCGCTGCGTCGACGCGTCGACGGAGGGGTTCCCATGGTCAGCGGGACCTACAAACCAACCAGCCAACCAATGTTACTTACATGTAGTCTTCACATACAAATACTTATGATTAAAAATTATAATAATTGGTAATTTTATTATATAAAAACTCACGCGATAAGTCCCGTTAGTTATTAATCATGAGTATAAATCGCGAATCTCTTAAAACTATAAATACAAATACTGGCAGCTAATGTGGAGTATTTAATGGTAAATATAAGCTAACATATACAGATGTAGTTACCAATATAGAGTATACAGAAATAATTAAGTAATTATATGCTTATAAACATTGTAAACATACTGTTGCAAATACAGTTGATAAATTACAAGGGTGTATAATACTATAACGTGACATTGGCGGGAATAAGTATAAAGTAAGTTGACTTACTAATTTGTCTAATTATATAGAATAGAGTATGGCATTCTTGAAGTTTGATTACAGTAGGTATGGTTGTTAAACACAAAAGATGAAGATTTCGTTGTACGAAAAATATAACTGGAGCTTATGAAATAGGCTTTTTGATATCGATGGCCACCGTTACTTTAGAACATTAATTATACACTGATATTTATATATAAATATTTTTAATTTTAGTTTCTATATAATGTATCTCTCATACAAAAAGCCAATTTCATAAACTAGAACTCAGAATTTTAACATTAACTTGTATTTCCTTGGTCGAGTGTAGTGCGACTATATATTTGTTGCAATGAAAACATACAGAAGAAAATCTCTACAAAAGCTTTTCACACAGTATTTACAAATAAGTCACGAAAAAAAGATTATAAGTTAGACTTAGTATCCAATAACAAATCATACTGTAATGGACTATATTGTCACAAACACATGTCATGTTTAATATGTCATGTCATGATAATAATTAAAATAGCTATTTAAAAAAAAATCAATAATCCATAAAATGGCTATTTAAAAACCAATAATCTAATTAATCTTCTGCCTTTGGCTAATAAATTATATATAATTCGAAAGAAATATCAACTATAAATCAAATCTCATGATTTCAGAAACTCATGACATATCGGATACTCAGTCCCAGTGATGTTACTTACCGATGGCGGTGATATTGAGCCTAAATCGGTCGATGTTCGATAGTGATTCGATCGGCGCATTGTGATCGGTTGTGATCGCGGGATGCTTGTGTTAGACGGTGCGGCCGCGCCCTGCGAAAGCCCACCACTCGTTGTTACACACACAAACTCATGCTGCTTCGTCTACAACTCATGCTTAACTAGATACATGCAACTGTGTATTTATAGCGTCATGTGTTTTGATTTAACAATGTGTAACGCCATTTGACTATTTGGAATTGCATGTCAAAGTCAGTGCATTGAATAGAAATATATGCATTATTGAATATAACATATACAATGCATTTATCAATTAAGTTATATGAACTTTTCTTTGAAAATGTGTATGTATATATTTTGTTACGACATAATATACAGTTTCAATATACATAGTATTCATATCTAAGTTTGATAGCACTGAAGTAAGATGTAGATAAATAAATATTTATTTAAAAACTTATCCCTTGCTAGTTTGAGAAGACAAGATGTCGTAGGAGGTAACTAAGGGACCAAGAGAAATGAGAGAAAGAGAATGAGAAGAGTTCTATATCAATATTATTCATCCCGAAAGGGATTAAATGATGTAAATGTACATGTATGTCATTATAAAAACGAGTAACGTTGTAAGGTTAATTGTTAATTATACATCGATGTATATATTTACAACATAAACGTTTTATGCGATGGTAAAATGTGGGAAGATAAGTATATGAATCTTAATCTGATACATATTGGTAAACAGGTATTACATATAAGCATATTTCAAGTGCCTAAACATACCTAACCATCCTCAAGTGAAAAAATAATACTTATATTCATGACATTACATCACGCCTGATCATATTACTTTATAATTATCGAATACCATAAAATAACAATATAATTTAACACTACTAAACCATACATAGCATAGAATACTTTCACAATTTCATACGAATACTCAATTTGTTCAAGCACTTTTTATATCACCTACTATATTTACGAATCTCACGTTCTACTATCATTCAAATCCGTGCTTTTACTCCTATAAATATTGTAGGAAAGTAATCTCACCATGAGTTGCATATTGCTTGTAGGCGGCGAGGCAGTATAATTGTTCCTTGACCCTAGCTGTAGGGTCTTAGGCCTGGAGGTGGCTTCTTCTCCTCCAGAAGACCCGGAGACTTCCGTTCCATCTATGGGGTCCACCACCACGAAGTCTTCCTCACCAGCTATGTCTGATGAGTCTAGAATAGGGGATTTTGTATGTTAATTAAGATGTACGCTGAAAAGCTAATCCTAATTGTAGTATTATAATGGTATCCTATTAGTTTTTAAGATGCTATATGGAAAACATAAACTTAACATCAATATTAGAAACGAATATGTTTTGTAAGAACCTTTATTAATTGATGACTAGTTGCCAATGAACAAAAATTATCCTCTAAAAGCTAATTTCAATCAACCTTACTCGGATATACCAAAGTGTTATTCGTTAAGATAAATAATTTAAAAATTAAGTTACACTAATAAACCAAATGACAAAACAGATTAAAAAATAACTTAAAAGAATGTCAATTATCTACCAATCAAACTGCATTATTACATTCTTAAACCGTGTAACAAACAAATAAGTTAAGTTGTAATCAAAACTCATAAAAAAATAAGATACTAGTATATGTTATTAACAAGGTTTTAACCTATGCCATTTAAACTTCGTTACGCCCACACTTTTGAGGATTATTAATACTGTATAAGCAGTAATCTATTACAGTAATGAACCTATAAACCAACGTAAGAGGTCGATATATCTCACTAGCTATTAAATGTATTGTTTACAATGTTAAAATTAACTCAGCTATCTGTTTCTGGCCAACTGGTTATTGATTCCTTTGTCACTCTGTTTATCAATGTTTGTAAATCAACAATACTTTCTGAATTAACACTACATCGTAACTATTTTATAACTGTGTTTAAATCTTAAGATTATACATGTATTTATGCATTGCATAAATGTTTCACTCTACGGTTTGGGTTTTAAATAGCAATAAGCGTAAACAAATAACACATTTTTGTTCTCTGTTTATAGTACAACATTTTTCGTTTGTCACACGATAAAACTTCCTCTACCAGGTAAATCTGAATTATAATAACCACAATCATAAATATACTGAGCAGCGATTAACATATATCAAATAGTATGTAGTTGAGTTCCAAGAAATCATATCACGCCTTATCTTCAGTTAATTGTCAACCCACTTACTGTATTTCTAGACCAATGGATGCCCTTATTACTACTGTAGGTGTTTGCTTTGTTATTATGTTCAACAATGAATAAGCTTTGGATATTTATTAGGCAATATAATAATCGTAAATGTTTAAGTGTTTTCTAACACCTGTATTGAATTACTTTAGAATATCTACATAGATGTTCAAGTTCTTTAATCTCACACAATTTTCAGTATTGGATTCGAATGTTTGAAATACATTCGCGACTTTACAATTCTTATCGAAGTAGACAGAAACTCTGGAAGCATTATATCGGCTTAATTATTTTGTATATTGATATCAGGGAAGCTGTACAATTATATATAAATAAAACTCATCTTATCTGGCAAAGAACAACCGTGGAACAGATATGATAATTTCCCCAACACAATTAAACTTATTACTTTTAATCCCCCTGCAAGATGGATAGCTAACTTTAAGGTGGTCGCTTGTAATGAGGACCACGTGTGATCGTATTTTGTCGCGTACCCTGGCGGAGACCTAAGTCCTATCACCTATCACAGGCTAATAGATTGAGATTAGCTTTTATAGTGAATATTTTAACTCTTACCAGATGAAGTTTGGACGGTGCTTTTCCTGGATGGAGGGCGGGAGGGCTGCATCACGGGTGGCGAAGGCAGGGTGCTCCCTCGTCTAGTCATCGGCTCACGACTGGCCATGCCTGCAAAGAGAAATAAAGCTTATCATATATACATATACATTCAACGCAGGTTGGGGTGGCGTCACAGCAATTGCATTGGTAATTCTATGGTCAACTCGAATCCATGTATGACAGGTGGAAAGCCGTGTCGCCATTTGCAAGCAAGGTTCTCACAGGTTTTCCCTCACCATAAAGCCTCGAATTCAAAATAGGAATTCAGGTGCTTTTCATCTTTTTAGAATGGACTGTACCTCGAAGATATATACTCTGCATAATTTATAGCCTCTAGTTTTTATTTATCATGGTAATGAAATGTATCATAAGGCTGTATATTGCTCCCCTAGTCGCTTAGTCGCCTTCTACAACTTGACAATAAGAACGGCAGCTATTTAGCTAGCATTCTTTTGACCCTGATTAGCACGGGAACACAAATCTAATCAAATTCACAATACATGCAAACAAAAGCTTACGAAGATAATATGCCGATATTATCTAGGTGCGTTTATGATATAATGTAAGATTTGTGATAAGCATAATAGGCACAAGAATTGATGATAACTTCAATAGAATTAAATAAAATTTCCCATCGTTTAATATATCTTTAAACTTGTTTGTTTTAATAAAAAAATGACCTTCTGAATAATTATGAAAACCAACAATGCTTCGATTTTATTCATATTACTGATAAGGAATTCATAAACCGTATTTCCGGAATGATTAAAAATTCGGTAATTGCCATAGACATATTAGCAGCAAATGAAACCATTCGAACAGTTCAGGATATACCTGCCATTTGATTGATTTCTATTCTACGTATTTCCTTAATCCATTTTTATCCATTTTTACAATACAACTACACTTATCAAGAGCGAGAAATTAATGAAAATATACAATTATTTATCACATAAGGACTCATTCATTTTTTTCTCAGGAAAAAGCATTCATAACCACCAATTCATTCAGAGGTTTTATAATAAGCGTTAAACGTTTTGTGTAGTAAAACTTAATAGCATTTTTATTTTAATTGGAAATTATTATGTACCAACGTGAATGAAACTAAAGATTGTAAAAAATAAAAAATTAAGCACTGATTTCACAAATCGATTATTAAATCATTAATGTATGTTTCTATTTAAATTAAATTTTTGACCTTCAACGTTAAGAATAGTAATAAGTACATACATATAACTTATATATTTACCATATATCAATTCAAGATTATCAATATCCTTGTCCAGTCTAGAAATTCTAATCTATGGCCAAACATCGGTTATAATATACCTATTTTTATCTTATCTTAATCTAGCACCAAAACCACATGCACAAGCTTTATGATTTGACATGAACCCTTAACTTTAACCTCCTTATTTGTCAACCAAATCATTTAATATACTATGTATCTTTTAGCAAGATATACGTACTATGAAAGATAAACCATACATGTACCATACATACTATCGTAGTTAAAATTTTACTAAATATTATATATGTATCGATTAGAACGATATAATACAATGGCAATGATAGAAGCCCACACATGAATGATATTATAATGAGCGTTAGTGAGAGCGGAACGATCGTTGTATAACGTGCGTATACATAAATATATAATACCATAGGAGGTCCGAGGTTCCTTTGAGCGGCGTCGGGTCATTTCTAGAGGGGTTTCAAGCTCACTCTCCATAATGTCGGGCAATTCTGATTCCAAACCTGGATAACATACATACAGTCACTATCGGAACGTTTTAAAAGCTACCCCATTGAGAAATATAATATATTACATAAGATATATGCCATGAGTGATCTGTTGTTTGCAAGTTAAGAGTTTTACTGTAGTAAAAATGGAATACGGTGTATATTATACTACTACTCTTTAACGACGAGGTCTGAATGATTATTCAATTATGATGATATAAGACAAGCTTAATCCATTCGCTAAATTTTAGTCAGTGGTTTACTTTGTCTTATTTTATTATTATATTACTTGGACTTATGCATACGTAAACTATATTATTATTAGCTCTTATGTAATATGTATAACAAACTGCCAGAGTCTATAAAGTCCTTACCTCTAGATAAATTTAAAGTTTGCACTAAGGCGACGTTGATCGAGAAGGGCTACTACAAAGTTAAAGACTTTATAAATGATGTTATGTGACGTTTCATTTTTGCGTGGTCATAGCTTCCCGTTCCAGTTCTTATTGGGACTCCCTTAAGTTTGTTGTTAAACACTATTTGTTGAATGTGAAGCTTTGATCATGTTCTAATGAATTATTATTAAGTTTAATGTTCACATTGGAGTTTCTTGGCACTTCTTCTCTGCAGAGATTTTTCTTTACGAAGTGCCATTAGTTTTATTGAATTAATTTGATTTATTTTAATAACTAGTGTATATTAATGACATGTTTTTTTTATAAAAAATGTTTTTTTTTTTTGACTTTCAATAAGTGATTTTATGATCCTTATATTGAATAAAAAGATTTTCATTTCATTTCATTTCATTTCTTAGATCATGACCATGTTTCAAATAAAACAATAGTCAGTGAGTATACGCAAGTGTACGTTTAGCCAATAGGCAATTGACTTAAGTAGGGACTACACACTAAAAGCAAACGCACGCACGATTAGGTTTCGAAACATGACGTATTTTATATTCATGAGCTGCGCGAATAGGGATGTCGCTAAAATATATCGATTGAATATATCTACAGGTACATCACAACAGCATTGTGAAAACTACTTCTAAAAGTTATTTAGGGTGATTTTCTGAGTTTATTAAAATAGGGTAGTGAAACTGCATATTTTTATTGAACTAGCGTGGTGCTGTTTAAATATAATTACGCATTTATTCTCCATTCATTTCTCAAAATAAAATATGGGAGTATTATTAGGTTTCCTTAATTATGATCGGAAATACAGAAACATAAACAGCTATGTAATAAATGTATTTCCTCAAGTTAAATATTATTGAACTTACAACGCAATCTTATTGAATCGCATTTTATACAATAACGTAATAAATTATTATACAAATGAACTCGTTACATTATACGCTACATACATCGACAGTTACACAGCCCTATTCACAACCAGTTCAAGATTACCGACACAACAATGACACTTTCAACATTATATTCCAATAGCGAATGCCTCTTTTGTTCCAAACCTAATGAGAAATAAATGCGCCATTCTCACTAATTGAGATTCCCATTACGGCGCTCACATCATTTTTATGAGCCTATTCAATTGTAATGTGCACTACAAAGTATTCCTTTAGTTTCATGTACACTAATATTAATTAAAATCAAATTGTATAAAGATTCAACTACGGATGCAGTCTTTGGAATTCAATGTATGAGGATCTAGTTATCAAATACCTTGTCTTTTGTTTTGATGCGACAATCTTTTAGATCATACAATTTTCACTACATATTTACGTATAATAATCAGGTGTATGTAACAATACTAATAAGCGGAGTCTACTTATTTCTTAGACAATCCGTAGTTAAACCATTACTGCATTGCGATTGTTATAGGATAGTTAGATAAGAGACATTAAAAGGCTACCTAGTATTTAACTAGTTGCTACTATAACGGACATAACGCAAAGTTGATGTAGCTATTCCATTGTTACAACTTTTACGTAGAAGACCACTGGTAACCTGTCCTGGATGATAATAAACATAACAAAATTTCAAAGCCTATTTTCAAATTGTTAGTTAAGAAAGTAAAACCTATTCCGTGCCAGAATTATTTCAAACCATATCACAAAATTATTATTAATAAAGAATGAATTGAACTATTAAAAATAACAAAGCCTTTAGCAACAGCATTTCCGAGACGTATTGAGGCTATCTTGATAAGTAAGAACATTTTCTTATATTTATTGCGGGCATTATCCCAATAAAAAGTTCTCTGCTGGAATATTTCTTTTTTATGTATCACTAAGTTAATAATTTTGTATTAGTATTATGACCGACCTACTTGTAAACAATAAATTAGAAACTTCTTGTGTTAACAATATTGTTTTTAGTATATTAGAAAAAGAAACAAATACGAAAAGTAAGGAACTAACAGAAATCCATCTTATCTACTGTTATTTATTCCTTCAATACTATTGAATTAATCTAGGCCCTTTGCAAATTCCAAAGTGAATTACCATATACATACACTCAATACATCAGACAAGAAACCAAGAAAATTCGTATCTACAGCAATTAACACGACATCCGTTTTCACACTCAATACTCAACATATATTAACAACTTTACCCATATAACTATCAAAACTACCTAAACAATCAATAATCATCTCTATAAACCAAAATCACAATATTATGAACAAATTATAACATATATATGAACCATTTATATATGTACTAGCGACCCGCTCCAGCTTCGCACGGGTATAAAATATATAGCCTACTACACTATTTAACGGATGTCATTATACACATAAACCTTCCTCTTGAATCACTCTATCTATTAAAAAAACCGCATCATAATCCGTTGCGTAGTTTCAAAGAAGCATACAAAGGGACATAGGGACAAAGAAAGCGACTTTGTTTTATACTATGTAGTGATATAGCACTCACTGCTGGTAGAGGCGGTCCGTGGTGATCGTTGCAAAAAGGGGTGGTTGAAGAACACTTCGAACGCCATCCTCTCGCGAGGGTTCCTCCTCAGCAGCCCCAGGAGAAGGTTGCTCAGCTCGGGGCTGGTGCCAGGGGGCAATCTGGAAAGGACGAGACAGTTTAGGTTATTTATTTGGGTCGCAGGTAGTGTAATAGGTATTGTATGCTTAGCTATAATATTATTTGGATTATTAGGTTGTATTATTACAAAACAAAAACAAACGCATTCACGACCATTAACCCTTGCGGGGTAGTCAGAGGTTCAGGTGTCCATCTCCGCAATTGCGAGGGTAGTAATTCTATGGACACCTCGAACCCACGTGTTAACCAGATAGTAAGTACTCAATGTGACAGGTGGTCAGCCATGTCGCCATTTACAAGCACTAACTATTACCTGTTCGACAAACAGGTAGGTTTCCTCACGATGTTTTCCCTCACCGTAATATGGGAGTCCGTTTCTACACAGTAAAACAGTGGTTGGAGCCAGAGCTGTCCTAATTCAAGCTCCGAATCCTGTCGTACTGTATAGTCGATGGCAATCTAACGTTTAAAAACATGAAAGTTATAAAATGTCTCCTACTGATAAACCCAATGTTTGTATTATTACTATGCTTATTTAGCTATAGTGTTGGTGTTGTAAATGTTTTCCATCAAATTACAACGGACAAGTAAACAAAACATGGATTGAATTTGATGGAAACTGGATTAAGTGGATGATGAATTACTCGATCAATATGAATTTGTGAGGTACTTCTTGGTGATTAGGTAGGCTATTTATGGAGTTTTGGGAAAACTTAATTAATCCGCATAGGATGTGTTATAGCTATCTTGAGTAAATAATTAAATAACAAATAAAACTTCATGAAGAAATTTGATTTTGGCTTCGATTAATCAGCGAAACAGAGTTTTATTTTCTGTCTTATTTGCGAAAAGTTTGTTATTACAATAATATTTACGTGTTAAAATTGACTGGGTATACTATTTTCAGTCTGATTTAAAAATAGGATAAACAAGTTATTTTTGCGAACAATCTGTTGGAATGAAAGACAAAACAGGACAACTTAAATTTGGACACTCCATTTAGAAACATAACAAACCTATTACGTTTTTCCGTTAGTTTGACGGACAGGTTGTTAGTGACTTTCTTATGATTTTTCAAATGTTTTTTTTAGGGAAGACTTACATTTGGACGTCCATATCGCAGGTGATGCCAAGTATGACTAAAGCCCTATTGTGTATTTGGCAGTGCATCGCCACTGCGGTGTCCAACATTAGAAAAACTTTGACGTCATTGGGAATAGAAAATCATAACAAAGGAGCGTTGTTGCTAAATAAACAAATACGTAAATAAGATCGATACTTGCGAAAGCGGGATAATACGCACTAAGATTATTCTGTTTATTTTGATTTATTACACGTTATTGCCCTATCATAACACGCTATCACCCTGTGCAAGCTTTTATATGTGTATTATTCAAAATAATCCTATTTTTTCTATATAAAGGTGTCTGAAATTACGCTACCAGATAATAAGTACTTTCAAATCAAAGGTTATCTATCACTCATAACTTCAAAACTGACGAAAACTTTATTTCGTTAAATTAGTTTAATTGATTTATCAATGCATATCTTCAGTTGGTGACTATACTAAGCAAGAAGTTACGTTCTATATTAATATACATTAGCCCGTATGTAATGTTATACATAACATTGTACATATGACTCGACAGGAAACAATAGAGCCAAGTAGACCCCTATGAGACCACCTGGCATTCAAAGGCATTTGCAAAACTTGGCCCGACTTTGTTAGACAAGAAACCTTTAAGAGTTTAATAAATAATGTATGAGCACAATTTATAAATAATTGTCCGTTTCCTCGTGTATTCGATGACGCTATCTTCGAACAGAAGGACGTCAAAGAAGTTATTGTAATCAGATATACTCTCAAGATTGTTATAATCAATGATAACAGTACGGTGCATGAATAGTGAAAGTTTACTATCATTTCCGTCTGCAATAGCACTGAAATAATATTATTGTAACATATTGACTTAGTTAATCCAATACATATATTTATTTATTAAGAAAACTCACGATTCCAACTTACTTTAATGGACTATTTGAACAATATAAAATGTGCTCCTACTTTGTCTTCGTTCGTAACCATTTTGTTAAAAAGGTCTATTGTGGTAGAGGTATAGTTATAATATAATATAGACCTTGATTATGGTCACTGACTGTGTGCAAGCACAAAAAATAAGCATGTTTAAAAGAGTCGTTTTTGCCAAGCCTCAAACAACGAATTTAAGGTTACACCGTTTTAAACATGACATCAACACTTGAATTTATCAACTGCGCTGATACTAGGGATTGGAGCTGAATTTTAATGAAACCAACAAAACATAGGACAGTGAGGTTAAACTATAAAAAGACATGATCAAAATTGATAAATTACGTAATTAATGTATCTTTAAAAATCAGTGTTCATCGAAAAATTTAGCACTACTGATATCGAGTCATTTTCGAATAAGCGAGCATTACTTATTACAAACATACATATTCATTCACGTCCCTTAATTCTTTGGGACTGGATACAATCTCGTATATGTCATATCTCCACGGTAACTTTTAGGAAACCTATGGAGGTCGTGAAGAAATTTATGTGAAATACCGGTCCCGTATCCCATACTCGGACAACTCGAACACGGGACTCATTGTAGCAAGTATATAAAGTAGCTGACAGACGATCCGTTAGTCTAGTCTAGAAACTCACTTGGGCTGTAGATCTATGCTGTTCTCGTAGAAAGCCTTGAGCTCATGCGGGGTGGTGGCTTGGAAAGGCGCCTTGCCCGTCAGGCATTGGTACACGATGGTACCAAGGCTCCAGAGGTCCGCTTTCGCGTCATATTTCAGTGACATTATCACTTCAGGAGCCTGTCAAAACAATATAAAATTAGATAGTGTAAAAGCGTGCTAAATTTTCTAATTTCGAAAGTTGAAATAATGACTGACAGTTGATTGCTTTTACTGTTACAACAGTTATTGCTTGCTGAAATGAAATTGATTAAGCGCAGCTTCCTTTATGTTTGCTTAGAAATTCTCATTAATATAAGCAGCAATCAAATTTAGATTTTTTATAAGATTTCCCTAAGCATGAACATGACATCACTTGAAGTTTGGTTGAATACTTAATTATGTAAATAAAGAGGCTAGTGTAACTAATCATTTTCAAGTAGCATCATGCATAAGTCAGTTTGACACACAAGTTTTTATGTTCTAAGTTTCTCTCCATTTACATACAATATACATAAAGGAATGGTTCGAACAGTGCTCTCGAGTTGTTCTAAAAAACTGAATGCTAAGTGTTTTTGTTACCAATGAAGAATGCCGAATCAGATACAATAGTGTAACTTTAAACGTTTGGCTCATACGATATGGGCCTCATGACAGAAAAAATGATTCACGTCCTTTATCTCTCTTGGAATGGTCTGGTCCCCAGAATCATACAAACTCATTGGAAATCGTCCAAATAATAAAAAAATTACATCTTTAATACCATGATCTTTTGGATACGATGCATCAACAATATAATCTTCAAATTGTCACCGCATTAACATTACTTATGTATCGTCAATAGATGGCAGATAAAGATTTAATAAGGCGCTTTCGATAAATTGAACACGTTCTTTGCATAACCATTAATATTCGATGAGCACACGTTTTACTAATAAGCTTAACAAAAAAGACATTTTAATATAAAAACTAGTTAGCACAATCATCTCATGTGCATTAATTAACGAATGCGCTACGCAGTGTGACGTCACACATTTCTATTTGATTAGCATGTAACCACAAATAAACACTCCAATCTTTGATCAAATACATTTTGAAATTAGTTGTTGTTAGCGAGGAATCCGTTGGCTCCATTGTTTATTAATATAATGTGTTTGGCAGTGCCAAATACATTTTGTTGCAGTATTATAATGTCATACATGCTTTAGCTAGCAAATTTTTTTATATTCATTGTATTTACTGGTATATTAAGTAGTAATAATAACTTGTAACTAACTTCCCTAATAAGATAGATAAAGACTATCCATCAACTCCCTGAACGATCCAAACAAATCTCTTTCCTCACTGACACTTCCCTTCCTATAAAGGCTCTTACAGTAGTAAAAATATATACATTATGTTAAATAGATAAATAAATTCTTACCATGTACATAGGAGATCCGCAGAGTGTAACAGCCATGTTGCCTTCTTCCAAAAACCTCGCGAATCCGAAGTCGGCTGCATAACAAAGAAAAAATGGTTATGCTTTGAAAGACAGATACAAATATAAGATATAGAATGTACATTTACATACAATGTACATACATACAGATGTTTCATTCCAATGCGGATTGAACAGAACATCCTAAACATATTTTGGTCGCCTTTGGATTCATATAGATGGTATTGATAAGGAATGATGGTGACAGATCACTAGCCCATCACGCAGTCGATTTCATTGACCGTTAGTTTCTTAAGCGCATCAGACGAAATGCCTGAAAATATGGCATTCCATTTTAAATCTAGCATAGGACAAATGGCACATAAATGTATAACTTTAAACTACTTTAGAGATTGTTCCAAAATGATATTTACATGTAACATAAAACTAGTTTGACTTTAATTACATCAAAATTACTGAGCGTACAAGGCAAAAACAAACTCCACAAAGGTTAATCAAATCATAAGCCGACTGATGTTACGTGTATTATCTCATACCTATTGAGGTCGTTTCAACGTGGGTTGAGCAGCATAAATGGCAAATTACGGATAGACTAAGACAGGTTATCATAATCACAGTGTGGGATGTACCTGTACTTTTTCAACGTACTACTGACTAACTATGTATTAGTCCGCAATTGCGGAAATGAACACGAAAATCTCTAACTACCCCTGACGGGTAGGTAGGTAGTGAAACTGTTTTTAATTTAATCGAACATATAGGCCACTTACTAAAAAAGAGATACTTTACGTATGCAGGTGGTGTTTGCATGTCAATGAACCGAAAAGGATTCCAAAGAGCAAAAAGAAAGGGTTTTCGTGATTTTTTAAACATTTTTGTAGGAATATAGTGTGGATGTTGTATGTATGTAACTTAGTTGAATAGTACTATACTAGCCTATTTAATCGCTATGATTAAAATATTGCTATCGCCACATCTAGTGGGCCGTAACCTTGTTGATAATCTTTTAACTCATGAATGTATCAGATTAAAGAAACATTTAATAAATACAAATTATTATCGACGAGAAACCTTGGCGTCATATTATTTGAATGGTGTAGTGAATACACGTAAAGGCAGAAATTTAAATTGACTGAATCGAAATTATTTCTAACACAATACTCTTATAAAATAATAGTAAAAATCTATGTAACCAGTGTTTTGTTACTATAACTATATATACTAACCAGTGTTGTGTGCGTGTTGGTGTTTTTCTTCTATATTATATCATCATATCTATATAATACAACGCGCCTACGATTTAAATTCATCAATAAAGATTATAGCATCAAAATCTAAATATACCTCGCTGTACTTTGTCTCAACTGTATAACATTTATTTAATGTTATGAAACAGTTTTGATTAATTCTATTCTTAGCAGAATAGAACTGGAATCAAAAAGTCAATGAGAACCCACACAGTTTAATAAATTCATAATAAATCATTAGACCAAGAATAAGTAAATGTAAACATCTGTTGATTGGAATTTTAAAAGACACGTGTTTGTTTATAAATATTTTCCTCTTCTCTCAATAACACTTTAAACATCAATTTCGAAGAAGATTTCGTATATAAATAGGCAGCGACATCAAACAATAGCTCATATATAAATACAATCGCAATGCTTATTAAACAGTTATTCATTTCAATACATCACATGAGTTCGAAGTGACCATAATCGTAAAATAACTTCGTAGTTACGAAAATGGACACTCCAACCTCTAAACACCTGGATTAACTGCTTCTAATGGTATTATTACGTACATTCATACTCATACATTCACATCTGATAATACTTTTCGGAGTAGCCTATACCCTGAAGACATTAAATTTCTTTGGACACTATTATGATTCATTCCTGGCACTGAGATAATTAATATTAACAACATAGCGCGGATCCTATCACCCTTTTTAAATCCATTGACCCTAGTGAATTAGTACCTTAAACAATTATCGACTTAGTTACATGTTTCACTTAAATATGCAATTGCTTTACATAGACACATTTGACTAGATTTGTTTTTGTTTCTTACCTATTTTCAGGATGATATTATTGACGGAGGCTGACCGAGGCGCGGCCACGTTGTGGGTTAGCAAAATGTTCTGTGGCTTGAGATCTCTGTGAACTATTCCCTTGGCATGTATTGCACTCATTGCCTCCGCTAATTGCTTGAGGAATATCCTGATCGTGGATTCGCTCAAACACCGGTTCGCTTGCAGGTAGTCCGCCAAATCACCACCATTGCAGTACTGTTGACAAAGATAGAGGTTAATTATGTAGAGGTTTAGGTTAGTAGTTTGTTCATACATTAAGATTGTTAGATAGGATCTGGTGTTATGTGTGGATCATTGTTATATTTCTTCGTCATATAATTATAAGCTGATTATACGAGCAATAAAAAATTTAGGTTTTTCATTGTGATTGAATATTTACAGTTTTCACGTGGCTTATAATAATTGTTGTATGCGCACTTAATATCCCCGTTGCCCCAATATAACAGTATCTCCATATATGAAGTCCATATTATTATGGCAGCTAAATATATCATATTAGATGGGATGTTTATTATGATAAACAACAGTGAGACTAATTTATTTTGTATTTGTAAGTTTCCTACTTTTTATCACTCTGATATGAAGCTAAACACGTGATGCGATATTATTTCATTAATGTTTGCATCAGATATCAAAAGGATCCTATCTCAAACGTAAGTACATAATCCCAGAATGGATGAACGGAATCTCGGGGTGAAACCATCACAAATACTGGTTTGCATTCATTGTACAGTAATACAATTCGAGTTACAGTTAATTATTTATATTGTGAAGTTACTTAATCAACAGTATTCGTAGATTTCTTAGTAGTGACCGAAAATAGACGATTCATTTCTAACCCATTCATACCATACGTATAATTCTCGTTATTCCTGCCGCAAAACTTAGTCATTTGAAATCGATATAGTAGATGACGATTGTCAAATAATTTCCAGTGATTTCATTGATAAATCCTTATCTAATTTTACAATGGCTGTCTCACCAAGTTCATCATAATGTCATTACTATTAATTTTACTGTTAATTATAATGATAAAGATTTCAGTAAGCCAAGTCCTTACAGAATCATTCTAAAATATGGTGATGGTGGTATTAGGTAACGGCGTTAGTGCCCAAACAATCCGTGTGTATGTGAAATGGCGGTCCAAAATTCACAAGGCAGTGACGTTATCGAGTTTGAATATTGATAACGAATCGGCCTGATGTTGGCAATCTTATCAAAGGAGTGATAACTAGTTATAAGTGTTAGTGAGCAATGCGAGCCGAGCAGCGCTGGTACTCGTCCCGCGGCAGGTAACGCATTGGTCGCACGGCCAATTGGCACCACTCCTCGTGTATTTGTGTATATATTAGCAAGTAGCCATGAAGCTCAGCCATCTGCGGATCGCCCTATCACTCTCCATTCTGTGAGTATCATAATACATTACGTAAATTCTGTAAATTCTTTAACATACGTAGCTATGTTTCGTTTAAAACTGACATAAATAAGTGTTTGCATAATGTTATCCTTTTTGGGTTTGTACGGTTGTTTTGTGAGAAAAACAATCTATTTACTTAAAAAGTACTAATCATATACCTGTAATCTTCTGAAGGTGCGTCATTGACATACTTAAAAGTGTTCTTGAAAAACAATGTAAGGGGGAAAGATGATGGATTGCTGTTGTTTAGTGTGTATGTACCCTACTTTAATACCTACCTAGAATTGAGTACACGCAAAGTTGCTTGTAATGAAATTATCCTTGAATGTAAAAGGAAACATGTTTGTTTTTCGAATCATAGCAAAAAATATGCGCTCTCAAATACGTTAAGCAAAGACAAACGTACATACTCTAAGGACATTCGAAAGAATGAAATACCGCACTTGTTTTGAGCGCGTGATAAGCGTATCATAATGACTTTGATTTGATAATCAAGCTATTGATATAATTTTCAGATGTGGAGTGGTTGCGTCGCAGAGCAGTGATATCGATGCACCACTGACACTCAATGAGGAGCTCGTTGAACAACCTACAGAACCATCTTTAATATTCGAAGGCAGTGGCAACGGAGAGACACCAGAATATGAATCGTTTACCACAATCAATCCGCCTGTTTTAGAAGAATTGGAACCAACAGTAGAACCTACAAATGCCAATGATGACTTCACTTGCCCCGAAATCTGTGCTTGCCATATCGATGCTCAAGAATTCGTGACAGAATATGTTGTGGACTGCTCTAAAAAATCATTAGATGAATTGCCCAGTAACATAAGCTTGCGCACAACTACTCTCTACCTCCAAGAAAACAACCTGAAAGTGATACCTAAATCTTTATCTGCTTTGGCTAATCTGAAAATTCTGGATGCCTCTTCTAATCTGATCGCGGATGTTGAACTTGGTGTAAGTATAAGCTCTGATAACCTCAGTTAATACCTATTTTAAAAAACACGCTTACGTCTTAAATTTGTAGACGCTAATATTGATCATTTCCACTTTAGTTGGACCATCGTAGTGAAATAGTCAAGAGTTGATGTTTATAAACTCACTTGTTTTCTTTCTGGCTACTATCAAATATCACTTTCGTACTCAAATCAGATAATATAATATTCATCAGTGCAAGATTGACAGAATATATTGTAATTATGTGCATGTACCGTTCAGTTCTGAAATATGCATACTACTGAGAGTCATGGGCTGCGTAAAAGATTACTGTGATGGTATGCTAATCCTACAAAAATCTCAAATATTAATAATGTGTATTTTTTTTCTTTTCCAGTCAATAAGTGAACTTGCAAATTTAGTATCACTAAAGTTAAACAATAACAGCTTGACAGATTTCCCTCAAGATCTGAAGAATGGATTTGGTTTAACTAAACTAGAAGTTCTGGATTTCCAAGGCAATGACATTGCAACTGTAAGTTGAATATTGACACCATTCTTTTTGCAGTAGAGTGTGTTATACTACTGTATATTTGTAGATTGTGTTGTTAACTTTTAATATTTGAACCAGCCGACATCGATACAGGTTGCTTTGGTAACTTGGTGATGCCAACAGTATATTACTTTATGTTAAATGTATAAAGATTTTATGATTATTAATGTGTTCTACTAACTATATTTTTGTTTTCAGGAACTCACTGCAGACATATTTGCAACATTCGTATCTCTGAGAAAAATAACTGTACCCGAAAATCAAGACATACACGAATCCTTATGCTCAACTGTTAGTAAACTGGAGACAGTTTGTGTTAATACTTGCACAGAAAAAATCTTCGAATGCCCCGGTTTAACAGCAAACAGTGGCGACGAATTACTAATTGCTAAACTACCAGGCACCATTGCTTTGAGCAACACTATACTCGAAGACAAAACAATTCCTCAAGAAAACAACGAAACATCAACTCCTGAGGAAACCTCATCACAAAATGAAGCGATATTAACGAAATCAATACAGAGAGTCGGAACAGTTGATACTTCAGCAAACGCTAGCGAAATTACAGATACTTCGAACCAGGAAGCAGACGTAAGGGTTGGAGCTAACACATCAGAGCCCAAAGACGGTGGTATCAGCAAGAGCATCATAGGAATAGTGGTAGCTGGCATGATAGTCATAGTGGCAGTGGTAGTGGTACACAAGAACTGGAATGCTATCAAGAAGAAATTCAGTTCCAGTCCACGACCAGCCAATGGTAACGTTGCCAATGGAATATCACCGGAAGAAGTGCCTCTTCAACACAAACAAAAGTCACCAGTCTGAGCACATCGTATTTCTGACACGTAGAGATATGAATGTATTTATTTGTGAATGATTGTTCGATCTGAGTGTAATTTATTGAGCCGTCAACAAATACTTTTTGGAGAAACTTAAAAACATAGAATATGCTAATGCTTTTTATACTTTAATTATGTAATACTGTGGTGTCGTTGTAAATAATGTATAAATTATATACCTAAACACGTAATAAAAGGTGAAAACTTTTAAATGTTATTTTTATTTTCGTGTTAACACAATGTCATGAATGACTACAAACATTTTCATGTTATGCCAGCACATTAATTATTCAAAACTATGTTAATATGAGAAATAAATATAACTCAAACTCTATTTCGAAATAAAACAAAGTACCAAGGACAAGATGTCAAGACAGTGTCATGAATTTCGTGTTGATTTCACTGAGGAGGTGCAAAAATATATGGTTATGGTTAAATTATTCATAGCTAATTAACTACTTAATAAGCTAATTTGCTAGATGAAATAAATACATTAATATAAAAGAGAAAATTGGCTGTAAATTTTGAATGAGACAACCAAGTAGCTATTGGTAGTTTAAATATGTAAAACACTTGAGTTAATAAAAAAAAGTTTATGCAATGAACAGCTGTTATTTATCTACGCTATAGAATCGTGGTATTTATTTTTCTATTCTTGTATTTACTTGAAATAAACCTTGATAGACCAAGTCTTGGTATTAACGGTTAACGACACGTGATAAAACATTTACGCATGTGCATATTTTGCATAAACAACGTAAACATTTCAACATCACCTTCCTATATTAGCCATAAAATACTCATAGCACTACTACCTTTTCACTCCACAGAAAATTTGATTTCTATTCATTTATATAAGCGTAACAATAAGCTAGTAAAGCATTGAACCCATTATATACTAGGATAATTCCCAATTAAATCCATTTAGCAATTGCGAACGTCTATAAACGTCATCTGACACATCCTATAATACATCTAAACATTTGCTAATCAGTGAGAAGAATTGTTCGTTCCAGTTTCGGCGAGGTTACTCGGGTCTTTGGTTCAATAAAAACATCACGGGTCGATGACTCTCTTCGGGACAGATAAACAGCGGTGCACTGCCAAAGCCTATATGCGATGCACACACGCCCCGTTTACACAAGGTACGTATATGCTATCTTGATCAACGACACGTGTGATGCACATGAATCAAGTACACTGCCCCCGTTTTACATTTAAACGGCGCATCGACCGGCAGCACGCAGCACCCGAAAACGTCCACCTTAAGGGACCGGTCTCTTCTCAGAAATACCGGTTCATGATGTAAATATAGCTTTGTTTACATCATTTGTCAACAGATGTCGATAGGATGATATTCTAATAAAGTAACGCTCTAGATGAAATCCTATGATAAATGTCCGGTACCGTAAGTTTAAGTATTACGATTCCAGTATACTAATATTGTATTTTGAACGAATTTCGACACGATTGAGAAACTACAGCTGCCCCACTACGCATTAATGCGAAAACGGAAAGTTTCCTTAAGGTGCTTATACACGTTACTCGTTAACTGTTGTTTGGAGAGGACAAAGAGAATGCCTCTACCGGCATGGCAGCGGACAACAAATGCATACTTTTGCTTATTATGGCATTCAAAGGTACTTAGCCGCAACTAGCTTCAAAGATAAGTTACGATGTATAAGTTAGAGAGGTCTTTAACAGTTATTTATCAACAAAGCCCATATTTAGAGTTAAGTGTGATTGATGTTATGGTTTTTAAATGCACTGCTACGTATATATACGTATTTTTACGTCATGTTCAATTCCCCATACACGAGTAGGCAGACATGATTGATTAAAATGACTGATTATTGAAAAAGATGACAGATTTAATTTTTCTCAATAATTCTTTTAATGCAATAACTAACATAATATTAACTATTTAATGCAATAATTTATATATAATAAATATATATCAATAAATCTTATCTTATCGCACAAAAAGATAAGGAACGGTGTCACTGTTCGGTCAGGGCAAACGTCCATCACAACATGGCGGAGACCGAAGGAAGCGAAGTGGCAAGTCACCGTAGGAAGATTAATGACCGCAACTTCGCGGCCAGTATCGAAACGTATAGAAAGCAGCGATTTCCGGCGCCGTTGCTTTCTTACCTTAAGACGGAGTTACTCCCCACTGAATCTAATGCCGAGTGAAACTCTGAGCGAACGACAACCATTATACGCTTGACATAAAGGCATTAAGGTCACGATTGACGCTTTTGTTTTAGAAAGAATGGCTTGCATTCGATTCACTGTAGATGGGACTTGAAACGTTGAATAGCATATAGATAATTGCAATCAGTTCAAGCTAGTTTAATACCGCAAGTTGATGCAAAAAGCCAGAAAGTTCCGCTACATATCGCATAGGTAGATTAATGCATGCTGATTTCATGCTAGGCGCAATTAAGTGTGCGCTTCACCCTTCATTTAGAAAGTGGGTACGGCATGGTTTCACGTGAACTCGAACCGGCGTACAGCGGTATCGCTTTGATCTCTTTACCGCTGTACTAGATTTCGCTACTGTTCATTTCATTAAGCCAGTACACGGGTACTGCACATCATTTAATATAACTGCACCACATCCGCTTTGTACTAGGTTGGGAAAGGTACTTTAGAACGAGGCCTTCGGTTAACAAAACATAGATATACATTCACGTTTGCAATCTCTTTCGGGGTGTAGAGAACCTCAGAGATACTCGTATATCTCGTCAGTTACTTATTAGCCTTCTCATTGAGGTTCTGATGACATTTATATGGAACATTGGTAACAGGTTGTTAGCCAATCTCCCAATAGGTTCCATTGACCTCTTATCCCTTAGTCTTCTCTACAACAAGTCGATAAGAACAGCAGCTAGTTAGTATTCTTTATGCGTCTTAAGACTAGCACAGTAGCAGGATGTTTCTTAGTCCAAAGAGCTATGTTTCTTAAAGGGCATATAGAAAGATAAGTTCTCACAAAATTCATGCACATTCACTAGACGTAAAGCCAGCTAGCCACAAATAAGGCAACGATATAAGGCTAGTTTACAGGTTGCACCTTTCGCAACAAAATGGCGATTGAAAGCTTACAACAGGACTGCTATAATGCCAAACGATCAACGAGTTAATGTCAAAGTTGACATCCGAACAATTGGGTATAATTTTGTATACCGTTCTCTGAGCACGGGTAAGAACAAGCCTATTTGTATACAATACTGTATGTATATTTACAATAGATAGTTAATTAAAGGTAATGACAATATGTTTCCAAAACAGACAGGCATATTAATCATTTGTTCATCCAAAATGTTTCTATACTATGCGTTTTAATAATCTTGTTATTACCCAAACAGCGTAGGAGATAATAAATTACCTATATTTTTCTGTCGTTAGTTCCTTATATGATCCATTAAGGGACTTTTACGTAACTACAGCTGTTTCACTGATAGTTGCTAAATGAGACACATTTTCTTATATTGCATCATCCTTTAGTGGCCAGTTGTGAATTCAAACCTGAGTAGTTAATTGAAATTGTGATATGTGTGTGTTTTATTTTCTTATATTACGTGATAAGTTTAATTTAGGAGAAACAAAGGATTACGTCAATTTCTTTAACCGAGAATTTAAGTGAACTTAAATAAAAATAACTTATAGGGAAACAATTACAAACCGGAGAGATATGTATATATTATAGTTTTTTATAACAAAAATACAATAGAGAGAACACGCATATAAAATATTATGTTTTAACGTTGTGTTAGTGCAAAAGATTGCCATGAATCAGAGATTATGACGCATTTTCGTACGAGAAGTTTATTCTAACATTTTCTTAGAACGATTAGAAACCGTCCGTGCATTATAACAAGTGACTTGACGATTACAAAGAATATATACTAAGAAATGGAATTGATGCAATGCAGTTAGTGTCCGTATAAGGCGTGGAATTTACTCGTACTTATAGAATGAAACAATAATTATTACCAAATTATCATAAATAACAATGAAACAAATTGAATTTCCGGGTTTACGACATTTGTTTCATGTTCTATTGATACCTGCGTTACGACAAAGGATATGCATTGAATATATAATGATCTTTGTGACCTATTTATAATTTCCGTAGACACACCTGTCTGGTGATTGCAATGCATACAAATTAACACATAATCTTGACACTCTTCAAAGCATTCACGTGATCCTTACAAGTACAAAACTTATGCAGTTACTGTTAGTTATTAGATAGGAAATAAGGGTATTTTTAACACTTTTATTGTTCGACTTTTATTAGATTCAGATCGTACTGATGATTTAGTAGACGAACTATATAAATTATGGAAAGAGTTCTGTACAAAACACTTCAAAACAATTGTGGAACTAGCCTTGATGAACATGTTAAGACTATTTTGTTTCATTACGACAATGTTATAACATTAAGTGTGAACTTCAATAACGAGTGACTATCAATTAATAGCATACGATAAGAATAAGAAGTTTAATCGTTTCTTCAGTTCGTTTGTTCGGTTCTAACTACGACTGAAAAATACGTAAATAACTATGATTTAGTTGTTCGCACGTAATAAACCAGAATGGAAGCACTGATGCGGAAACGTGTCAAAGGCATTTAAAACTGACCAAGGTGATCATTGCGCAGTCTTGTTTGATGGTAACCATGACGACTGCAGTGCCAATGAACTTGCTTTGGCAATGATATAACAGTTTTCAAGTGAGAAAGCTTCTACGCAACAAAAACACGACGCATTCTTTGTCCGCTCTCCAAATGATCAGCGTCAGAAGACCAACTGAGTTCACTTACCTATTTGCGCGGCTATTTATTTAGATCGCGTACACGCTTTGTTTGCCCTTGAAACGAACTCCATTATTTAGAACAACAAGTAGGTGATTTGGACAAAAAAACATTTTCAATGCGATGCATTTTAATTAAGAATTCCTTGCTATTTTTTTCACTTAACTAAGTCAACGTATTATAAACAGTTCAATATTTTTATATTAATCATGCATCAATGCAAGATTAGTAGGATGTGTGGACATTTATAATAAACGTAACTGTATAAGCTTATTCGCGCAGATGGTTCTCGTTACAGTCAGCTGTTTGTACGCTTTTGTCGAATATTTTTTTGTAGCCATGGCTAAATTTAAGTGGAACCCTGGCATCTGTCATTTAGCAACAAGCTGTATGAGATAATATCAATAAAGAAATAAGAGTTCAACGTATATGAAATTTGGAAAACGTATCAACATAAAGTGTTTAATGATTGTTTTAATTTGACATAACGTAGAATTAAGGTTTGCATCATCAATTTTCAAAACTCTTAGCCTGTTTAGTTATTTTGGGTATAACTATTTGTATGTGTAACTATTCCACCATTTACTGCAGTCATTCTACTATAGCGTCTAGGTCTAGCCGCATAGCAACTGCAAGTCTAGAAGTACCCTAGGTTTCCGTCAGCAGAAATCGTTTCGTCCAATGGGATAATTACATCTATCGCCTCACTAAGTCATGCCACAATTAGCTATGATGTCAATCATAATTACACAAGTCTCGTTTTTCTAAGTGCGCAATTTATTTACACATGTAACTTTAGTCACCGGCGAATTATTCAAAATGTGCATGTAAAAGTAGCTTTAGCTAATTATAGTCGCCATTTTGTATTTAATCAAATTTTCTGATGGAACAAATTAAAACAAGACAATTTTAAAACAAATTCGTGCGTAATTAAGTGTGTCATATTTATAAAGTGAAGAAGGGTGGTGATATTATTAGAAACATTTATTTATAACCTCCAAGAATGTATGAACGTTAATGAACCGAACAGTTTTGCCCAGATATAATATATAATCCGTAATCTCATCCCCTTTATATACAACGTAATTTATGTATATTAAAAACTTAAATAATAAATATGAGTAAAAAAATAAATTCGCCACTCATGTAGTGATTTAAAAACATTGCCAATAAAAGCAGTCTTCGACGCAACACGTGTTGATCGTCAGACATATTGGCGACAGCATTACACGAGTACATACCGACCGACCGAGCTCAGCTTTACATACATACGTACTTATCCTTTACTTGTGTACTAGTCTTATGCAATACGACAACGCGTGTGCAACGTACAGTCATATGAAATTAATTCAATTGTCTTTGTTCATCAAAACTACTGCGCTGAAGGAAAATGAAATTCATAAGTAATGAATGACTCCGCAATATTAAGACTAAGATAAATATATTTCAATGTAAGATTATGTATGACATGAACATGGATAAATAACTACATAATGCGTTATCTTAGCGGAGTTCCACGCGAAGAAATCAATTTGAATCGCCTCGGTCGTCCGTGTCGATATGTCTTTACACGAGTGTTCCCTTGACCCACAACCATTTAAATGCTGCGTAGATCCACTCGGTTAACTTCGTTAAATATCTCGAAAAAGCCCTTGTGCCTGACGATTCGCTGACACTATTTGCCTACGCATTCACGCCATGTGTGGCTTAATAAGTGCGCACGTTCTGTAAGCGTGGCTTAGCGCGGTATAACAGCGAACAGTATCTACAATAATACAAACGACCTTGCTCCGAGCACTCACCACGAGGCGGCAGACGCGGAAGGAGCTATTCGGTTAACGATGATCAAACTACGTATATGTATAATGAGATCCTAGAAAAAAACGTGTTCTAATTTATATTGTCGAACGATAATATTACACGTGCTCGTTACCATTTTTGGGGAAATGAGTGGCTTTATAGTCTCGTCTCCACGTTGCCTTAGATACGAGTCGAAGTCAGTACCCAACGAGAGAGATGAGTGTATCGCTGTTTTCGAATGTTTGCCCATCCAGATATTGGCCAAGCGTTGTTGAACTTCGGTGATAGAATGAGAATCAGTGTTCCAACACGACCTCGGCCATATATGCATGTTTGAGTTTAGATACGATGGTAGTATACAAATATGAGGCATATGATAGAAATAGACTGCGGCCACGTGTACGGGGCATCCGCGTGTATCAATAATAATAATACAAGTGCACGATTGGAAGCAAAGCGTAGTGGCTGCGACGCGACGCACCTTATCGCGCGGATTAGTCCGAAGGTCAATGGGCCACGGACGACACCACCTAATTATTACATTAAACACAACGCCGCAGTTTCCTGGTCATTGTTGACCCGGCTTCGGCGGACTAACGAGCATTTATTGCGCTCCATTAGGCGACATATTGTGTGCTAATATCAAACATCACGTCCGGGTTTATCTTCATTGAAGAATAGTTACGAAAACAAAATATTTTTACGTTTTATGCAAATAGGTAACCGGATCAAACTGATAAAGCGTTTACATTTAGGTATATCACCAGTAGAATTATGTGCCCAGACAGAGATATAAATGTAGGCACAGATAAGTTAAACATGTAAAGTAGGGCAAGCCGGTTGAAATGTGCGATGAATGATAAAAGCTAGACCGTTCCTCTTTAGGAAAGAGCTCGGCCGTGTTCCCTCGAATGGAACGCGGACCAGTCACGTTACCCCTCCCTCTGCTCGGAGGGCCAGGAGCCTCCGCGATGCTTCTACGTTGTACCTCACCCGCTGCGTCATTCTAATCCCACAGCGGTTTCAACACGAAACCCTGAAACACGCCGAATCTCCTAACGACGCAATTGTAATCAACGTCAAAAGGAAATTAAAATGTGTTTAATGAATATGAAGAACATCATTTAACGTGTCGAAATAGCTCTTCGAATGCATTTACGCATGATAGCTATGCATATTGCTTGTGTACCGAACGAATATAATTTATGGTTCTGTTTTGTTTGCAATGTGCTGCAGACACCGCCGCCTATGTCCGCATTTTCGACTCACGCACCCAACGAACGGCCGGCGGTTGCTAAATATACGCACAAACTCAACATGTTATGTCTATCGAGGTTGAGAAGTGAGCAAGCATGATAACCTATGCGAAATCCATGATTCGAAAGTTGTTACACATGAAACCAAGGCATATAAATACAAAATAATTATTGCGTCTTAAGTGACCTGATGCAGAAATAGAAATCATTGTATCATGAATAAATGCAATGATAACATAAACGTGTGTTTTGTATAATCTATCTTTGGACGTTGAGTTACTCAGAAGACATCCTGTCCTGACATAGTTATTTAAACAACGCGACGATAAAACAAGCAAGAGATAATAACGTCTGGAAAATGGACCGTATTTTAGTACAGCTGAACACAGTTGGAGAATTATCAATTTAACAGTTAAATCGTTACATGAATGGTACAAACACATTGATTACACAATAATTATTAATCGAAGAATACGTACATTAAGTAGCAAATGTAATTGTACTTGAGATTTAATCAATTTACTGCAATTATCCTAATTCATACTTCACTACTCAATACTAATGATATTCAGCAATGGTCGAAAGTAAAATAGAAAACATACTACGTAGTGTATTGAACGGTAGTTGTTGAAACTATACGCACAAATCCTTTACTAGTTAAATAAGGAAACTACGTAAATCTACTTACTTCGCTAGGCACTGAATTAGATTAGAGTGAGCTCGACCTATATAGAGGGTGGGATACACACACTTGTAAACGAATATAGAGACAAGTTATTTTTACGCTTTCATATTTAGAATATTTAAGCTTATAAAGCAGCAGCACATATAAAGTTAGTATACTGGTATTATATACACTAAACGTGTGTTAAATACAGTCAAGGGATTTCTAAAAAACTGACGATTGATAAATGATTTAAGTTAGAGAACCATAATATGCCACAAGTATTATTTGAATGTTGTATTGTAATAATTTTCTGTTGGTAAAGTCTTTTTTCTATACATTCTATCACATTGAGTACTGACTATCTGGCCAACAAGTGGGTTCGAGGTGGCCCTTGAAATACAAGTATCACTATAATGGAAATGGACACATGAACCTCTGACTTTCTCCCAAGGGTTAATAATCGTATACACAGTTGAATTTACCTTATCCTTATCTATCATAAGCTTAATGAAAACTGTATGAAAACAATCTATAGGGTTTCCTTATGAATAAATAAAATAAGCACTTACCTCCATAATGACGTAGACGTGAGCGGGACTGTCCATGCAGTCGTGCATGGCGACGAGGTTCTCATGATGGAGAGCCGTCAGCTCCCTGAGGATCTTTATCTCCTTCACCAGAATCTCTGACGCCTTGGTCAGACCCTTCTTCGTCACTACTTTTATGGCCACTGATTGTGATGGATTCTATTGGAAGAAACAAACATGACACATTAATTATGAAAAAATAAGGAAAAGTTCTTAATGCTAAATGATTAATCGAGTATTGTATACAAAATATGGTCTCTGATTCTAGTCAAAAGAATATAAAATGCAGGCTATAGATAAGGTAATTAATGTGGTTAAAAAACCACTTATATATTATGATTAAATCTCATTACTGAGTAACACTTTAACTAGAGATTAGTACAAAAAAATGAGTACACTATTTTGCGTCTATCTGAACATTTCAAGGGCGTCAACTCGGGTCCCGCTTATTAAATACGTGACCAAATTCTTAATCATATGTATATTGTTAGCAGCCTATTGCAAGGATACTCGCACGCTCATGTTTATTGAAAACTGTTGAATATTATGAATAATTTGTTAGTCGTTTTACGCCACCCCGGCTTGGGGTCAATGTTAATTTTCCTAAGCACAATATTGCCCTATTCAATTCATGTGGGATTTTACGCAACAACAACACAATGTGTGCTCGAAATGTTGGTAATCGCTTTTTAGTTGGCCCAATGAGATGAAACAATGGTACTAACATAATATATGTACATTCACGTTGTTTAATCCCTACGGTGTGGACAAAACTTCGGAAACACGATTATATATTATCCTAGGTCACTTTAGCTTGATTATTGGGGTTGTCATGTCATATGGAACATAGGTAATAAGTTCCTAGCCTATGATCCAATAGATTCCATTCACCCCTAGTCTTTTAGTCACTACAACATTCGGAAGAACGGTAGCTAGTTAGCATTCCTTCTACGTCCCAGATGAAACAATGGATATTATTATTAGCATCGAGGCCATGATTCATTGCTCTCAGGCACAAACGTGCTGTTTCTTGACATTAAATTCTATATTGAGAGCGAATTAGTAAACAGTATACCAACTCTCTCTTTGTTTCGATCACTTAAGCAAGGCGTGATGGATTTGAGAAGTTACCCAATATAATTTAGGGCACGTGGGCGACTGAACTTTAATGGTCTCAATTAATGATCGAGTATTAATTTATTTTATTAGCCATGATATAGACAACATATTCCATATCAATGCCATCACAATCTTAATGGTAATGCTAAATGTGAGCAAGGTGATTGTGCTTCAAAGAGGTTCTATTCTAAAAAAGTATGAATTATACCCTTTTAAAATCCATACTTTAGATAGTGACTAAGTCTAGCCTGTACACATTTTCGCATCAACAACTTCATTAGGAAATGCTCATTTCCAGCCTCATTTCACATAAATCATTAAAGTATTTATTGTCGAGTTACACAACAGAGTAGCCCGTGCAGTGTATAACAGCCACATAGTATAATGATAATACTACTAATTGCTTGTATGTAACAAGCGGCTATTGTAAATGATAGTGTTGGTATCTGATGGCTAGTTGCATAAGGCCGTCACTCTTCGGTGAATAACGCACTCTGTTAACAAGGACTTTATAGTCTAATGTTCCTATAGCATGCTATAAAAGTTGAGATAAAATTGTCAAAATTGTTGATAAAATAGTGTAAAGCATTTGACAGTCTGTAGAAACCAGGAGAGGAACATAAGTCTCAAGAATATGTTTATTTAAAAAAATATAACGTACTAATAATAATAGCTATTCAAATACTGAAAATTCAAGTAAAACAAATCACCTATTGGCCTACTTAATCTTTCAATGTAAGGCCTAAACAAAATAGAATAAAAAATAGCTTCTATCAGCTACTTATTACAGTAGCCTAATGTAACACAAAGAGTAAATAATAATAAACTTTCAACCTATCCTGTTAATTTAACATTCAAACGATATAACGACAACAATTCAACATAACAAAATTATACGTTTTTCACTCAATAATTAGAGATAAGAGCTGGGTTACTTAATATCATACAAACAGTCCAGATAGGACGTATTTGTCTGTCTAGTGAACGTGGTTGTTTTGTACGCGTCATTGTCACGAAGTTTATAATATTGAATTGATAATTTGAAGCTTGAATTTCATATCATAATGACGAACTAAGCCGGAAAGAAAGAAGGTATCAAAATAGAGCTCAATAAAATAGGTAATTTTGGCTTATTAGAACTAATTTTACTATAGGACAGTTTTTGTCTTTTCCTAGTTCCACGAAGCCTAAAAAAAGGTTTTATGGGAAAATGATTTCGACACTGGGGTTCATGGCTAACTGAATAACTATTTTGTTTAACATCAGTTAGTATATGTATATATTCGTTTTACATGAAGATTGCGGAAACGGATACAAAGAAAAGCGAATTATAAATTTATCCTTATCACAATTGAATCACTTGTTATTCGAGAAGGACAGTTAAGGATTTTCCTGCACTACCGGTTTGGAATGAATAAAATACTTCTATATCAATTTGAATAAATAATATAGTTAGTTACATATTTCAAGTTAATATAACATTGTAGTTACTTAGTATACATTTATAGTATACATTAATAATAGAATAGAAACTTACTTTGTCCCTAAGTTACGTGAGAATGGACATAAATTAAAATTTATAGGATATACTTATAATTTTATAGGACATACCTATAATTTTATAGGACTTAAGTATGATTGATTTAATTTGTAATAGCTTTCTAATGCTTTGCATGGAAACCCTATTCAATAAACTCAGATAATGCTTTTCGTTGGATAACCTCTATCACTTGTTCTCATTAAACTGCGGAATATTTACCATAGTTCAATAGAGCAGATATATTTGTTTGTTTTAGGTCTAATGTGTACACACACTATGTTGATAATGAATAAACCTCAGATAAAAATTAATGAACCGTAATTTCAACAACGCAAGTATCTATGCAATTAGTCGTGCGAAGATTCAAGTTCTTCAATGATTAAAACTGATTATACTTAAGCGTGGGATGTATACACAATAGATATTGTTACCCTGACTCTTATTATACGCATTTATTTCGCAAAACAACAACGCCATTGGCCAAGCCATAAAGAAAACAAAATTTTGCATGCGTAACAAACAAATACTATAAACTTATTATGATCTAGAGTTGTTGATTTGATAAATACGTAGTTCGAAGAGAATTCCCCAATGTTTTGTATAGGCCTTCGTATTTGTATCGCAAGCGTACGTAACCATGAATATTTAAATATAGACATTTTATAATATTTTGGTGGGACATTATTGGTATAGTTTGAGCAATTCATTCGTTTACCTATTTCAATTTTACCTCGATGACGTAATTCCCTTTCACGGGTTAGTAACAAACTTTGCTAGTAAGCAATTCGTCAACTTTTATCGTAGTTGTTGTTTATGTGTTTGTTTACATACTCACGCACGTTTATATTTTTAAGGCGAAAATATTCACGCAGGTATATTTGTACTCTGAAGGCGAAAATAATATTATGCTATGTTGTGTACTATCTAGCTATTGTTAAACTACGCAATCGGACTTAGTCATCGTGATATTGAACTGCGACATAACAAGTTCACGGGACCTTTTTGCTATCGTTATGTCTGTGGTCTTATCTTCTATTTATTCAATTTAATCCCCTCTGGGGTGAACAGGACCTTGAAGACAGTATTAATTTTTGGATAACCTTTAAGCGTAACTAACTATCAGGGTTGTAATGCCATTTATATGGAAAATTGTTGACAAGCTATTTTCTAACCCATCGGATGAAAGATCAAAGTCCGTTTCATTTTAAATTACATAACGTTTGCCAATTTGAATATATGCTAATGTTATCTTAAGCTGAGTGACTGTTAGTTTAAAAGATAAACTAGAGCCATCTACATTATAAAATAAATTGTGTAGTTTAACAGGTCAATTCGAATGCACGATAGCACCGATCTAACATTAGGCCGCCCTACATTCCGTAGGTTCAAGTAGATGTATCTACGCTTGACCCAATTCGATTGAGACTATTTATTGATGCTTTATCCACGCGGACACGGCGCTACCAATAATATAAATTCACGTCCTTATATCTCTAGTGAGAGGGACAGAACTTAAATATTTCCTTTTCTTAGACACTTTTACCATAGTTTGGGGTTGTCATGTCATATGGAATATTGGTATAAGTTGGAAAACCATTACCGAATAGAACAGTCTACAACATACCGAGAAGAACAGTCGATAGTTTGCATTCTATTTACGTTAAAGACTAGCACGCAACGACACAACTTATGAATAGTTTACTAATTGATAAGTCTGATTGAATGATAAGTCTAAAATATAGAGCTATAAATGTTAAAACTAATTTTCATATGACATCTATATGTAATGGTTCAAGGCTACGCTTATTGCCCAACGACAGACGAGAAAATAAATTATGTAAGACAATGCTTACATTCATATCTGATACAACATTATACATTAATGTCTATAGTTAATACCGATCAATATTAATAATGCATTGAAGAGCAGTGGAAATTTTTATTTAAGTTTCTATGTCATTTATGTTGAAGCGAATGCACTTATCGTATCACATATTAGATAATATGTTGATGATAACGTTATAATGTCCTGGGAAATCAATATTTCCATTACAGTTACTAATGAAAGGACCAATACACTGTATCTATACATATGGTTATAAGCCGTTATTGTACATACAGTTTGTTACTTTCACTTTGCATTCGACATGAGTGCAAATTCAATAAATGTGAGATATATTAAAAAACCGGTCCGCAACCGGGTATCATGCTAAAATCAGAACTTAGGAAATTATATGAATGTACGAAAAACACGCTGTGAAAAGTGTGTCATGGCGATTAACCACTGCCACAGCTCGGCCGAATTGGCGAGCCTAGCACCTAACTATAAAATCTATATAACTTGTAACATTTTACGAGCCAAGATAAGAAGTACGTAGAAACCTCAATTCACTCTCTCCGAACGCTTGCTTACTTGCTGAGATTAATAAATACTAATACTTTACACCTGTAGAAAGAGAAAATGCAGTACATAGAACCACTCTTAGTTAACAAAAATTTCTGAAAAATAATGTGATTTGAAACTAGATTCATGCCTATTTATGATAATCTATTTACATATAATTAAGATAATCATCTCTGACATGCTTTATTTAGCATTCGAATGAACGAACATAGTATTGAGTAATACTAATTCAGCCAACACCTTGTCACGTGTTACAAAATTGCTTTACAAGAAAATACGTTTCATACAGATATTATAATAACCTTTTTATAGTTAGTGTCAAATATGGATATAGTAATAATCATTTCATAGTACATACAATTATTTTAAGTGGTGATATACATTGCAGTAATATACATATGTGTACGTGTTCTGTCGGGATCGGGGCAAATAGGGATCTCTGCCTAGATGGAATCCGGCGTGATGTGTATTTATGTAAAATATGTATTAAAAAATAAAGTCTTCATAGTATGCCTATGCCTATGGTGCTATACTTTCTAGTAATCGTCAAACGGAAGAAGCAAAGGTTTCAAATGAACCTATGCTGACGTCCTTTTGTATTATGTTGAAGCCGGTCGCCCTTGGTGGTTACGAAGCGTGTCTCATTGTGCCCAGCCACAAAGCTTGGCTGACCCTCTCAAGGAAACGTAACATTAGCTGAGCTTCTTCGTGATATATTATAAATCAACACGTGTTTAAATAACGCGATTCCATGGCTTTTCGGTCTTCTATCAATATTAAACTTAATTGTGCGACATTACTAGTTTGGAGTATAAAAACCATAAGGAACTGATAAAAGAGTACCAAAACCAGATTACGTACAGACAAAAGATACAACAAATGATATAAGCGTAAACGTAGAACGTAATTACGCAATATTTAAAAATACTGGCATGAATGTGGAAGTGTCCAAATCAACTATCAAGGACAACTCGACATTTGAACTGTGAAGCTAATCTTTTGGCAACACCAACTGATAACTGACAACCTGGCAACAGCGATACGAAGCGAATTGGCTCTATATGTGTTGCAGGAACATTGAAATACAAGTTTTGATTATGTGTCGTAATAAATTATAATTACTATAATATAAGTACCCATCGAGATAACTAACTAACTTAGACAATGATGGATTTTAAGAATTTTTTTTGTCCTCATCTATGAATATACAAAAACTACGACACAAAAAATATGTTGCCATGGCAATAAAAATTGTTTTGACAAATAGGTATACGAAATTATGAGTAAATCCGAATGTACAGGCCTTTGTACTAAGATTTTTTTGTTGCTTGTCGGTTTTTTCGTGCCGGACATTGTTAGAAAACTTTTACCTGCCACCTCTACTTTGGTACTGATGTTCCGGTCTTATGAATGTCAAGTAACTACACTACGTCTACAAAAAAAGTAACTAGTCTTTGTGATTCTGTGAAATCATCATTTCGTTTTTCTATGTTATTTTATTCACAAATTGGTCTCCTCTCCTACTTATTTGATTAAATCTCTGTCCACTACGATGTTTTCGTAAAAATTACGGCTATTTTAACCATGGAAATACAGGTTGTCAAGACAGTTGAAAGGATTGTACTTTCAGGCCGCATTAGATCACTTTCTACTAGGAAAACAATTAAAAGCAAGTAACAAGTCGATAACCATTACCGAGCATTAATTTCGTCGAAACGAAAGTTAATAACTATTTCAATCTGACAACATAACATTATTTCATCTTACGAGCGATAGATGGAAGTAGCAGTGATTTGTTAGACGCTTATCTCCGTGACCAAAATTTACAATAACATTGGAGCTAATCCTGTTTTGAAGAGATTCACTAGTTCCGAACCAGGTTCGACCGGTTCTAGCAGCTCAAACATCACGGCATTGCATTTTGGGGCGCAACAAAAAACACGAACGTTTCCTCAGACAGGAGATAAATGGACAAGAAATGCCAGACTGAGAATGATTATTTATTTATGAATAAATTAGCGATGGTTTGTTCCAATATAATATATTAGGACGAGAAGAGCAAACGAATATTAAAATTTCGTAAGTTACTTGACTAAGAATTTAAAGTTGCATTACGTCGTTGTTTGTATTGCACTGCAGCTGGACTTAAGTCTGCTATCTTAAGAACAACCAAAATAAAACTTACCTAATTTAATGAATGTTTACATTTGCCATTTAGAGTTCAATAACATTTAAGGTGACTCAAGTTGAATGAGTTTTAATGACCTTATTTTCGCAAAATAATGGTTGAGGAAAGGCTAACAGCAGTGAGCTCATATTTTATAATAATCATAGCACACGTTCCTAACTATTATGATTGTTTATGCTGTAGTTTTGATTATAGATTAAACTGATATTAAAGTTTGACATTAAATATAGTTAGTGTTTTTATTTTCCTACGTACGTACGTCCCGATTTATCATAACTAATATAGTTACGTAAATTGTCTATTAGCATGGCTCTTTATCTAGTAGACAGGTATTAAAATAAAAACATTTCGAAAACGCTTTTGAAATAATAATAATATTTTCTTCGAGTTTGTTTTCTGAGAAGACTTATCAACTTGTGCCTGAACATTCATCAAGTCAATAACACCGAATGTTGTGAAAGTGTTTCAGATCAATACTCTTTGTGTTATCATATTTTGCTTTTTGTGGAGTTTGCTTGTAAGATAACAGGGAAAACAGTGTTAAATAAGCTTGCCCTAGATAACTTCCTGCCTTAGCTATGTAAACAAAAGCATGTAAATATTAAGCCACATGCAAAGGATGTGATAATCTGGACTTAATACGTTTACTAACAATAGCTTTTCACGTGAATATTTCTTAATATAACTAGTCAAAATATACTCTAACAATAACTGCGTTCATAAACAATCCGATCAATTTGTTACCAAACATGCGCGTTCGCCAATAGGGCGAGAGCCAACCGTGACGTAGTACCACCACCCACGGCCGAAAAATCAATAATGATGCAGGATGGCACCCAGATTGCTCTGGCGAGCTGAGCTGGGGTATCCAAGCCTAAACTGCTGCTAAATCAAGATACGCACTTGGAAGTAAAATAAATATGCTTATTTAAATCATATAAATTACCTTTCTCCTCCTTCCTTTGTAGACCATGGCAAAGGCTCCATGGCCTATTATGTCCTGCTTTGTGAACTCGTAATCCCCGACGTGGACCACTTCCATTTTCATCAACTTTCCTTTGACCACAGACATCTTCACAAATTATTTAACAGTCTTAAAATAATGAACAAAAGAGGAAACTACCTATACTATTTTTTGACTGAATTACTCGACAAGGAACTTGACTGACTACTACATTCTGATCACAGTTTATGCATTTCAATCACTTCCCCGAGCTTCTTAAACAAATGAGATCAATCAGTACATTTTCACCAATTATAATCTAAAAGTTTATTATAAAGTAACAAAGATACAATGTTTCTTCGGATGCAAATTGTTTAGAAGTGATTTTATTTTGTGTTGTTTTCACAATTGTGAAGTGAGGAGAGGATCTCAGAAAAGTGTTGCTACAATAAAAAATTCAAAACCAAAACAAAGAAACACAACAATAGTGTTGCTATGGTTTAACATAGCCTTCTACTTATAAATTAATTAGCAAATATAGTATTATGAATAGAATGATGATTAATTGAAATCAAGATTTATCATTTCATTTATCCCTAGATTCTTTAAAAATTATATTGTTTTTATAGGCAAGTTCCCTGTTACTATATATATCATCTATTGTTACTTTATTGTAAGAGTGACACGTAGAAAAGTCTACAAACGTCAAATTTGATTCCAAAATCCGTCTGTGTTTCTTATTTCTATCTATAAAATATCAATTATTTTCTCGATATTGTAGATAGTTGCGAACTACTCTTTCGATACTAATTCATTTGGAAATGACACAGATCACTTTTAATTTCTAGTGTAAGCATTTCTTGATTCATCGATCATGGCTGGAAGAGATTTATCCATGGGTCCTCGTGAAGGTGTTACCTATCCCATAAAGGTGCAGTATTGTGGTAATTGTTCTATGCCCATAGAGTACTGCGAGTACTATCCTGAATATGAAAAGTGTAAGCAATGGCTAGAAAAGAATTTACCAACAGAATTTGAAAAAGTCAAAATTGGTAAGTATTTATATTTCATTACAAATTCTTAGTTTGAGGTTACAATGTCGGCTACACGGTTTCGTTATTTCTTTTAGATGATGATGATACTGCAGGCGGAGAGGAAGAGAAGAAAAGACAGAAGAGAGGTGGTAAAGGAATGCTTAAGTCTAAAAAGAAAGAAGATGTCCCTAAATTAGTGCAAGTTTCAAGAGCTCCTCGAGGGAAGAAGAAGTCTGTCACTGTAGTCTCTGGACTTAGCACATTTGGTAAAATCACTATGAGTATAAAGAATAGCTAACACAAAACACCTAGACTCACATGGCACTATATTGACATACTTGCTATATTGAGTGTCTTTCACTAACACAATCTATCATAAGATATTGAAAAATGAGTTGTAAATATTAAACCATCCTAATTATTATTGTCATCATTTTAGTTTAACTATTCACTAGGATCTTGAAGAATATATTTTGATGTATTAGTAAAATGTCATCACATTCACCACAGAAAATTTGCCCTAATTTTTGATACGCTATGGATAAATATGAAAAACTTGGTCCAAAAAGTATAATGAGTCCCCTGCTAGTCTAGGACATAAAAATTCTTCCTGGCAACCTGTCAGTTAAGTTCCATATCGCACCTTCGGGACCAAACTCGCACTTATGCAACAAACCTAATTTTACAGGAGAGCGATTTTTCACTTTAAATTCTCTTTCAATTACGCATAATGACATAACATACTCCCCCGCCTCACCGCTCCATTTTTCAAAGGATTTTAAAACTTTTTGCTGTGTATATAAAGTCGATTATCACGGTTAATTCTGTATACTTAAGTCAGTTTCGTAAAAAGTTGCACAAGTGCGAGTTTGGTCCCAAAGGTGCGATATGACATCACAACCTTAATATTCATGTGAATAATTGATGGTTGAGATGTTTCTATGCCTTTAAAGTTGCCTGAACAGGATATGTTGTTTCAATAATAATTAAGTCTAGGTCTATTTAAGGTGTCTTAAATTGATTTCGTTGTAACTATGTTATCCTTTTGTGTTGTTTGTTAATCTTGTAAAATATGTAAAAATAACTCTTTAATTTCAGATATCGATTTGAAAGTAGCGTCTAAGTTTTTTGGCACAAAATTTGCTTGTGGCTCTTCGGTCACTGGTGATGACGAGATTGTCATCCAGGGTGATGTGAAGGATGACCTGTTTGATATAATTCCTGAGAAATGGCCAGAGGTAGGTCTTATGTGAATAATTTATTTATACTGCCTTGATACATATCCTGTAATACATCATTCAATCAGCCTATAGTAGTCCACTGCTGTTCATAGGCCTCAGCTAGAGTATGCCATAAACATGATCTCTTGTGGTGCTTATCTAGCCGCTAGCAGTTTGGTAACATCTTCACGTTATCAGTATATCTGGTAGAGGGCGTATCACACTATATTGATTGATCTGCTTGCTGATTCAATTTGATTGACAAAAATTTGATCAAACTGCTGCCTCCAATAGATGTATTACATTCATTATTCAAACTTATAACAGTGATCTACAAAATAAATATGACGAAAAGGTCTGATTGAAATAGTGTTCTTTTTATTATTGTTTTCCTGTCATCATAATGACAGATAATAGTGATGAAAACATATGACATAAGAAAGTTTCTTTCCACCCATTTACCAACACAAAAACCTCTAACTACCCTGAAGAGGATCACTTAGTTGTATTTTGTAGATATACACTTTATGCATAACATGAAGTGTCTTCTCAGTATGATTTCTTAGCACAATAGCTTGCTTACTATAAGTTGTTGTAACGCTCTTCACATGCTTTCTGAGACCTATGTCATCATAATGTGATATGAAGGGACATCGGAAGTATGTAAAAGCAATTTTTTATTTTATTTTCAGATTGATGAAGATAGTATCGAAGATTTGGGTGATCAAAAGAGATAATTGTGATGGGGTACATGTTTAGGTAATAAATACTGTGTGGCAAGATAACTGGAACACATCAAGGGTGTCTATTTATGGATTCAAACAACAATGGTGTAAAACTTTTGTATAAAGGTTGTTGTACACAAGCTAATTTGTATTTGTGAAATTAATAAAAAAATAAGCAAAAAAATATTGTTTTACTAAATATTTTCTCCTAATATTTTACTAAGAAATAATATATAGTTATTTTTTACATTAACTAGTAGTGTGTCTCGTCATAGCTGGGACGTAAGCTACTATTCGTTTCTGCATGTCTTAGAAGGCGACTAAGGGACTATGTCAAGGGAATTAATTTTTTAAGGGCTAGCAACCAATCAATGTTCCATAAACATACCTGTCCACGATCACGTGGACATACCGCGCCGGCCGAGGTCAGTGCTCTTGGCCACAGTATTAGAATGCTGACGCCAACCACAGAAAGGTGCAGTCGGACTTTGATGCCAGCAAGCATGCTGACTAGGATCCGGCGCAGTGACGGTGATGGCAGCGGTGCAAGAGCGCAAGTCAGCACATGCAGTGGCAGCAGCTCCGAGCCCGCGGGGAGGCGGCGGCAGTAGCATTGACGTCAATCACTCGTTCTCGCATTGTTGTATAAAAAGACTGATAATTTACTCAATAAACCAGATCGTTACGAACCTTGTAGCGTTCTCATTTCTTCACCTCTCCTCCCGTAGTGGCAAAGACACCTTCAGTCTCAAATGGTGACGCTGAGTCTGGCTCACTAGCTACGGGAAAATCCTTACACCTAAACCTTTGATCCCCCACCCTAGGCTCCCGGCCGCGCCTTTAGGTCTAGAGGCGTAGCTTTCCCTACCGTTAGGCACTACACACGGCTAGGCACACTTTATGCCTGGTGGCTCCGGCTGCCTCACATCCACGCGCCATACGCCTGACACACCACTCCACATTTATTATATATAAGTATATATTCGGGTTAGGCTATAGGGACTTAGGGCCAGTTAGGTACACACACCTTATTGGTGGCTAGGTTCGTGTATAGGCTATCCCCCGTATCTTCCCACACTGCAGGGTCGGGACCCCTCTGTCACGACTCTGCGGTGTGTCCAATACCAAAAAAGGACGTAGGAAATATAACCGTGAATAACGTTTCGTATGTAAGTGTCTAAAAGTGATGAAAAGACGTAAATGTATTTTTCCCTAATACCCTTTCTACATATTATGCTATACCATTTCTGGTTAATAAGAGGCTTAAATAAGTCGTCACAAAGGCTTTTGCCAACTCTCACCACATTTAAAAATTCAGTTTCAAAAAGATAATGTGTCCATCGCCGTTCACGTTCTGATCATATCACCATAAACATTCCTAAACTAAATTTGAATACTTCTAAGGTAACCTTATGAAACTAACTTTTCTGGTTTCAACAAAGAGAGAATTTGGAAGGATTCAAGGAGTCTTTGAATCTTGGTTCAATCAATGAAGCATAAGGAACAATCAATGAAACTACAATTAGTTTATGGTTTTTTATTCTTAGGATCAAACTTAAAATCGTTATTCTTTTCACTAAAGTCATATCCAGTTATATAATACTGGTCGGCTTATTTACACTATCATATAAAATCAATGTCATTAAGCTATACTCACACAAAATAACAGTATATAAAAGTTTAAAAATCAAAACCTTACTTAATACATATATCGTAAATTACTAATAAACCTAATTATTATTAAAATATTTTTGGTTAAAATCTTGCAGAAATTAATAGGACGGAAAAGGTTCAATAATTAAAATAGAGGAGCAATTTTGGGAACTTCACATAAAATTGAGACACTTATTTAGATAGCAAACATTTTTGTGTAAACAGGTAAAGTGTACAATAAATACTCATTAAAGTTACTGAGTAAAGATACTGTCGGTAAATACGTTACAAAACAACATAATGTAGTTTCAGCGTTAGTATTTAAATTTTTATGAGAAATATTCTTTCAAAAAAATACATAGAAAATTCTCGTTCATTAGATACTCGTAGATACTTATTTATATTAAGGGATTAACCTAATTTTTAAAAAGATGTTAGAGATCCCGCCACATAAGCTGGCAGTAGCCAAACTTGGAACTAAATTTGACGTTTCCGCAATTGCGTGTTATTTTGTATGAAAGGTAAATTTAGTATTACCAGCGTTGTGTTTTTTGCCCACTCTTTGTAATTTTTATGTTTGTTAAGGGTGATTATAATAAATTGATTTCCGGAGTTTCTTGTTAGTTCTTCTCCAAGCTAGGGTCTCCGCTGATCTAACCTCGGTAAAAAATATGTAAAGACAATGCTCAGTGCCATGTTTGAAATAGTTTTTTTAATTTATACTTAGATCATAAGATAACTTTCAAAGAGAGCTTGTGATATTTATAATTTTGAATATATTATGGCAGATGGAGGCGTCGCCGCAGTTGCATAATTCACTGTTGCCAGTAAACACGCCAAAACTAGCAATCACTGTGCCATACGGCTCGATACATTATAGGTTTCATTGTAACGGTCTTTGGTTGCAGAGCTATAAACTCAAATAAAACAAATTAATATATCAAAGTCAAAAGTCATAATATTTTTAGACCGTTACAAATGAAACCTATAATGTATCGAGCCGTATGGCACAGTGAGTGCTAGTTTTGGCGTGTTTACTGGTAACACTGAATTACGCGACTGTGGCGACGCCCCCAACTGCCAATTTATATGGCGGGATCTCTATTAAAATATCCCAACAAAATGAGCGTATGATATTCATTTAAATTACCACAATTATTATAATAATAACACGAATATATACTCTATATATGAGAAAGAGATTTTAACTTATTTTCGAGTAATAATGATCAAAATTTTATTTCTATGTAGACAATTAACTTGATTTCTCTATGTAAGAGGTTTTTAGCCATCTAATTACAGGATTGGGATGTATGCAAATCAAATTCATCTTCACCAGATATTCAACACCCAAGAATACGACAGATGTTGCATTGTGTAATCATTTACTTACCGATTCTGACCATTACCTTTAGTTCGTAATTTTCAATACAGGGAATTTCTATTATGACACAATAACCAACCTCAATCTATCATCGCTCCGAGCCAAATTTCGATCTCGATTTGCTTATCAATCCAGATATAAATGCTAGTTAATTTATCTTTTTTAATAGGTTTTGTGGTTATGCAAACTACTGAAAAGAATAATAACCTACCAGATAACATCTACCTATTACAATATTCCTACTAATTTATATTAACAAGAATTGTGTACTAACATTGGGAATCAGATTATAAAATAATTATTTTATTTATTAGATTCCCTCTACTTTAATATTAATGTAGTTATTACATATATTATGAGCATCAATCTAAAGTTTATCAGTCGTAAAAATTCGTCAAAGACAATTGCAACGGCACAAATCGTAAATACCTACTCTTCAATTAGAGTATCGTTGTTCAAGGTACATTAAAAATTAATTATAAAAAACTTTGTGCTTAGCAATCGTACATATACAATATTGTAAACATCTGTTCTATGGTGTAAGGATCAACTAAATTACTTGGTGAAAAACAAATATGTGATGTGGTGTTAACGAATTCTTTATTTGTTAAATTCTTAGAGTCGTTCTAAAGAGGTTAAAGGGTTGCTATGCTATGTTCGTTATGTTTAGCAGTCAAGTTATTTAACTTAGTAAGTTATCCAAGTATGTTCAAACGTCGATGATGCTGTCGTGTTTCTTGTCCGTAGCTTTCAACTTTTCTTGCATTTGTGTCAACATATCTTGCATTCGCCGAATCTGAAAAAGTATAAGAAATAATATTGATGTGTTTTAATTCAAAACCGATAAAATTAAATGTATTTGCATGTAAACCCAGCGAAAAAAAGTATAGTCAATGCTTTTTTCCTATAAGATATCTTTACACACATCCACAAAATAATAATGCATGTGAGACCTAGGATTCAATCTTAGATCTTTGCATTGTGCTCATATACTATTTTTGGTTTTTATAGATGGTTATTAAATTATACTCAAATGTAGATAAATATTTAAAAATATTTGAATTCATGGAGATCGAATGTGAAACTGAGAGACTGGCACGTGATTCTTCTCCGTTTACTTAGGATGAGTGCTACTCTATGAAGATAAAGATATTGGGCATTTACTCACCTCTTCGTCTTTCTGAAGTAACAGCCTGTCTGTGTCGGAAATCACTACATCGTTGGTGCTCATCGAATCTCGTTTCAATTTTCTGTAAGCACAAACAAAAGAGCGGCGTTAAAAGTAACTATAACAGCTCATTATGTATGAGGAGGTCTATGGCTATGCGTCATCGCTGTCGACCCCTCCGCAAGGAGATCAGCGTGTATCTACGTAAAAACATTATAGCGAAAGTCGTAAGTAATAATTAGGAACAGTATAATAAATACAACTAAAAATAACTACAAATGCTTTCACGAATATTCCTTGTTAGGATTTCCGAGTAAGTTTTTTTTATCGATCAATGTTAGGCAACATACTGTAAAGCGAATCATAACTATCTGTATCTTCTAAGTAATGTGCGTACAAGAAACGTCCCCATGTAGTTTGGCATTACAAAGAATGGGCTTCCGTTCTCTCGCCGTTTACCTCTACAGCGACACATACCTGATATTTAGTTATTTGAATCATCGTTTCCCTATGATTATTTAGTATTTGTTTTATTATATTTATACATAACAACATACATACGCTTCACGACTTGTGTATACACACTCCCTTTTTTACTATGGCGGGGTAGTCAGAGGCTTGAATGCCCATCTCCGAAATCAACTATCTATAAATATCTATATATAAACAAAAATAAAACGCTTTCACGACCATCAAACCTTTGGGTAGTCGGAGGTTCCAGAGTCCATATCTGCAATTTCGTACGTAGTAATTCTATCATATCATCACCTGTATAGTATTATATTATCTGTGTCATCACGTTGGACCTTTCTGTAGAAACTTACCCTCTCTCCCTCATAGCGTGTTGTGATATCTGCGAAATGCACTGCGCCCTGAAGTTTTCGTAGTGCACGTCTTGTGTAACGTCCTTTAAGTCTTGCATGTGAGTGGAGATCAGCATTGTGCGGAGCTTCGTAAAGTCTGAGTGCCGGGGATTTTCCACTGAAAAGGTCAATGGTCATATTATATCAAGGGTTGAAAATTAGAATTGAAAAAAGCTAAATTGTACAATTTAAAAATGTTATGTAATGGAATGTTTTTTACTTGCGTACCTATACATAAATATGAATTGCTGCATAGTTGTGCAACGTGGAAATGCCAGCAGCCGTATGGGACACTCCCTGCTACAGCCAGTGATTAGGCAGTTAGAGAAGTTGTACACAAACAAGACTATATTATGAAATACTTAAGTTTTAAATCCTATGCTGATCTTGAATTATTACATTCTTAGCAACTTGTTAAGCTTCGCCATTGCTCATTATTTATTTATCCCAAGTCAGCGTAACTTGCTAACGACTAAATTCTATAACAATTTTCTCTTCCCTCCCACTATAAAAGCATCTCTCATCTTCCTTACCATCAACTATTCCCCAAGGATATTGTCGTCCTCTGACCCTTTTCCCTCCAACTTCCAGAACAGTGTCTGAAGCCACCACGGCGAATGGTGCCGCCGCTTTCAGTTCCCGGTCCTGCTGCTTAAACTCCTCATCCTCGTCGCTGTCGCATTCGGGGAATTGGTATACCTTTATAGAAAGAAAAAGACTATAGTTCTTCTGTAGTTTGGAATAAGCAAATGTTCTAATTATATTAAGGTGAAATATCGTAACTAAACCTATATAGTATTTCTTTGAATAGGCTATTTTATTATAATTGGCGACACGGTGTATCAATCGAACTCGTGAGAAGTAGAGAAATAAGTATAAGTTAATAAGTTTAAGTTATATTAACTAAATAGAATAATAATTTTAACGCGGTTCGAGCTAGGTAAGTCTTAAATAAAATACTACATAAACAAAAGAACCAGATTGGTTACGTTCCGTTTGTGTTATATACAACCTATTTACACGTTAAATAACTCATATTTTCACGCGTGTCACTATGTTATATGTAAATCAAATATTCACCTGTATCTGATGGTCGTCAAGGTCTTTGAGTATTCTTGCTTTCAGCTGTTTAACCTCGATCGCTGTCAGGGAGTCAGCTTTCGCGATTACAACCACTATGTTCACCTTCCTATGAAGCCTCTTCATCATTTCTAAGTCCACTTGTCGCAAACTGAAACATTAATTAACATAAGCATATCGAATATATACAATTTGATATTCAAAATTCAATTCAACATATCGTATGAAAATATGTTAGCGTGAGTATTAGGGCCTATGATTATGAAGTTTCATTATCTATAACCCTAAAGGACGTATAAATAGAAAAGATAACATTTTAGCAAATAGGAGAAGTTGCTTGCGTGAGTATTAGGTTTGTGCGTGAGTATTAGGGTTGTGATGGTATATGGCGAGGCATATTGATCGAGAACATTGCTAGCCCATCGGCTAATTCCTTTAGACCCTAGTCTCTTTATTATTAAAGATTGATGTGATATGCCGGGAAGAATAGTAGCTAACAAGTTTTTTTAACGAAGCTAATGATCCAGTCTGGCACGGGCTTATATTAAAGGACATTAAGAACATTTATATTGATATAGAGGGTATATCAACCTCGAAAGAGGTTAAATGACATATTGACATTATGAAATCTTATATTCATACATGTATATAGAAAAAACAGGGACTTTAACAAGTTAAAATAAGGATCTAGCCATCGTATTTAAAGAACATTATGCTCTTTGATCTTTCTTGTTTAATTGTCATAAATTACACTGGAGTAAAAGCAGGGACAGACAGAAAGTCTCCTTGTTATCGTCAAAGTAAACTCAATCCAAAAATTAAACTTAACGATATTTAACATTTAGAATAATTTTGTTAATTTAGGTACATATTGTTCCACATGATATTACAATCCCAATATTTATGCTAATAAGTGACCTTGGAGAGGTTTTCAATCCTCTAAGATTCTGTTCACTTTGAAAGGGATTAAAGGACGTAAATGTATATGTATGTATGTTAGGCATATAAGTACAGTCTCGTCATAATAAACCTTTTTGGTTTATCAGTGAACACCTGTTAAGTATTATTATCAGAGCAAGCTAAAACAAGACCCATTATTCCATTGTATTCCGAAGGTTGTCACAAGAAATTGTTTTACGTAGTTTAACAAATTTCAAACAAAATTTGAGTCATCGTAAAATTCTATAACTAGTAAAATTTTATACCTAAAAATGATATAAAATGAAATCGTAAAACTAATTACGGAAGTATGGTTACTATAGCCATGCCTTAAATGTAATTCTTGTTTATACTGCACGTGTTTTACCAAAAGCCCCTGACATGATTAACGGATTAATAATTCACTGATGGTATGGCTCATTCTATTTGATGCACGTGTACAAGGAAGAATTGATTGAGTCCATATATAGGTCACAATATAGGTAGATTTCCTTATTGAATTTGGATCCTTGATAAGTCGTTTTAAGACTTTGTCTATGACAGTTACGTGATATTTTAAAAAGGATGATTTGTCTATGATGCAGTTACGTCATATTTCGTTTCTAGCATTATAATATTTGTAAACAATGACCCTAATATTCATATCATACTGATACATTCAGCAAAGAAAGCAACGTTAGGTGTAGATAGTATATAGATGGATGTCGTTAAGACTTAATCATGTAATGTTGAAATAACAAAGACCCGAAACTAACCAATCCATCTGGATAGTCAAGTCAGAGACCAACTCACAATACATAACGTGAAGTAGCTAAAGTCTATTAGAGAGATCAGTAGTAGAGGTTCTCCAAAAGAGTTAATATGGTTTAACGTAACGTGGTTCGAATTTAGAAAGAAAAATTTATGTTTTATGGAGAATTGTTGTTTGATTTGTTAGTCAAGGCCCTAACTACTACTACAAAAAGGTTCAAGTGAATATAACCTAACCTAGTTTGGATTTTTCAGAATAAACAAATTAAACAAAACATAATATACATCCATAGCAAATCAAAGTTAAAAATTAGGCTATAAAATCATTAACCACAGAGCGAACCGCTCCAATTGAAGCTAGGAACATTGGCAACGTTCCCTGGTCGGTATTATTGAATGTAATGTAATTCTTAAGTGGTCCACTTTAAATGGGCTTATTGTGTGCAATTGAACGTCGAGTTTATCATCGTAGCCCAAGCCACTCTCATGGAAATTTATGATCAGATGATTCAGTTAAGAGTTCATGCGCCGGTACTTGATTAAATACGATTATTATGTTTTTTTACTCGGTAAGATGCAAGGTTTTCTTGCAGTAAAGCCGATTGTCCACAGCCAACTATTGTTTAATGAAAACTAAGCTCAGTTCCAGATGTAAGAATACTATACTTACTAGAACTCGGTGAACTAAACAAAGCTAAATTAAACTTTGATTTTGGTCGGTTCCAATGATTTTAGCGGTCTTGTTTCACTATCGCTATAAAATCATTAACATGCATAAAAATACCATACTTCCGGCCCATCCCAGCTCGACATTTCGTTTCTCTTCATCCTCACATCGCATACAGCTATATGCGCAGTTCTTCTAGTGAATTTCTCACTCTATTTTCATAATTGTACATCAAACATCTTCCTTGAGACAAACCTTAGTATACCCTAGACAACTTTACATAATGTAATGAATCAAAACACAAACCTATGCGTCCAAGGCGGGACGAAGTACAAACAACAGTGTACCCTATTGTCCTGCATATTCCGTCTATTGAGTCCGCTTTCATCAGTGAAGTACTGTCGGAACTGTTCATCGATATACGCTGAGCACACTCGCCAAGAATCCTCACAGTTCACCGCATCTCCGAAGCCTGGGGTGTCCACTATTGTGAGTCGAAGTTTCACGCCCCGTTCCTCGATTTCCATTGTTTTTTTGTCGACTGTTGTCGTTTTTTCTATTCGTTCTGGAATATATAATATAGATAAAGAGATATATATATAATATAGTAACGGGTTAGAATAAAACTTAAACCAGATATATATAATATAGTTACGGGTTAGAATAAAACTTAAACCATTCCGAACGTCTTAGGAGATGAGCAAACAATTTATCTATGTAATACGACAAAAGTTCCTTCAATACTGCGTTGCGTTTTCAACTACGTGAAAACCCAAGTGTATAGAACTTGCATAGGAAACAAACAAAAGATGCTAATGTTCATTAATTCAACACGTAGTACAACGCCTAATTTAGGTCGTTACTCATAAAATTATCGTATTCTATATGGCGACAAAAGAGTCACCATTTAACCAGCTTCCCCAACTTAAGTATCACTTTAAAAGCTCACCTTGTACCGGCGGCATCTTGCGATTTCTGTACAGATCACCAAGGAAAAGGCTGTTAATCAGCGTCGACTTTCCAAGGCCCGATTCCCCTACAACCATGAGCGTGAAATCGAAGCCTCGTTTCACCGACTTCCGATGTACTTGTTCGGGTAATGTCGCGAAGCCGATGTAGTCACGCTCGCCGCGGTCACGTTCTGGGGAGCACAGAGAAAACCTTCATAATGGAAAGGAAAGGCGCCACTAACAAACGCATTTTTTATTTAGACTCCTGCAGAATCGTGAACAGGATGCTTTACTGTTAGGTGCTTAGGCATATACTAGGGGTAAAGAAAGAAAGAAACTTTATTTGTGACACATGGGTAAATAGGGTGTAAAATTATTACAATCAGTCTCAGCATGGACTACCTCTTCTGGCGTGCAATAGTATTTCAATATATTGTTGTACCCAATAAACTTTATTATTATTAATAAGTTTTTCAAGATAAGTGGTATGACTTTTGGAATAAAATGTAATCGACTGATATCCATTTGAATTTTTGTACATGCATAGGTTCATAGTCCCTTAGTCGCTTCTTAGTACATGCAGAGACGAGCGTAGCTAATTAGCAGTATATTAGGAATACAAAACGGGACATGTGACAAGATACAGCTAAGGAACTAGACCTTTTTATTTGGTCGATACGCTGTACAGCGTCATAAGGTTTCAAAAATTCTTATATACTCGTATAATTTTTTCATGACAGGATTAAAGAGACATGGGGTATCGAATTGTTTATTTCTTTTTCCTATTTATAACAAAATAAACTAGTTACATTATAGTTAAGTTTTATGTTGTAATGTCATCAAACTACCTCATACCATTACACTAACAAATAGCTACACGTAGATTTATAATAACATATTGTCATTTGTTTCCTATTATATTACATTGAAAATGACATAACATACATAATGAACACTGAAGATCACTTGGCACTTACACGCAAATATCGACAACATATAATTATATCTAATATTCCGTGCCAGCTTACATAAATCCACCCTCTCACGATTTGTAATGAGTGCTTGAGTGGGATTAATGAATATACGCTAAATGAATGTTTAATGGCCGTAACGAAAGTAGTAAATTATTTTCCTGTTTGCTTATTAAAAGAATGAGTTACTATCTAAGTTAGAGTATAACATTATCAGCCGGTTTCTCGTACGCCAATCAAATCATTTGTTAGCTGACAATTTGTCAGTTGTCAACAGATTGTTGACAATTCACGGGTTTCTCGAAGCATTTTGGACGCCTTGTTACGTGATTGTAGAGATCCCGCCACATAAGGTGGCAGTAGCCAAACTTGGAACTAAATTTGACGTTTCCGCCATTGCGTGTTATTTTGTATGAAAAGTAAATTTAGTATTACCAGCGTTGTGTTTTTTGCCCACTCTTTGTAATTTTTATGTTTGTTAAGGGTGATTATAATAAATTGATTTCCGGAGTTTCTTGTTAGTTCTTCTCCAAGCTAGGGTCTCCGCTGATCTAACCTCGGTAAAAAATATGTAAAGACAATGCTCAGTGCCATGTTTGAAATAATAGTTTTAAGAGATTCGCGATTTATACTCATGATATAAGATATAAGGGTGTGTATAAGATTGATTGCAGCTGTGGGAAATCCTATGTCGAACAGACTAAACGGTCTATTGCGGACAGAGTGAAGGAACACATAATATATGTAATATATAATAAGAAGGATAAGTCCCGTTAATTATTAATCATGTTTGAAATAGTATAATAAACATATTTTGACTTTGATATATTAATTTGTTTTATTTGAGTTTATAGCTCTGCAACCAAAGATCGTTACAAATGAAACCTATAATGTTTCGAGCCGTATGGCACAGTGAGTGCTAGTTTTGGCGTGTTTACTGGTAACACTGAATTACGCGACTGTGGCGACGCCTCCAACTGCCACCGTATGTGGCGCGATCTCTAGTTTGATTTGCGTTGTGATTTTTGAGCTGTCATTAAAACGTCAAAGTCTGCCATACGGTCTCTTTTCGTTTGTACTTTTTGTAGGTTATGCTATTTACGAAAGAAATTATTTTGACTTGAATTTAGACTTTGACAATGCGTTGATTTGACAAGCCGTTGATTTTGTTTCCAGCAACCCGAGAGTAATCATTCTCTTGTTAACTATTAGTTAATCTCTGGTCAGATTTGATTGGCGTACGAGAAACCGGCTATTAGTGTCGGCAACGCGGTAGATGTTGACTTTTCGTATGCGTAAAGAATGTTTTTATCGCGGTAAGAAAACTCTCACACCGAGATAAACATAATACAGTTTTTGTGATATACTTTCAATGTTTACATGCAATAAATAGTTATTTTCCTAGCTAGAATGTTGTTAGAGCATAACATAATAACAGTTCCTTTGCTTTCATTATAAATGCATTAAAATATAGTTTTTATTTGATTATAATATTTTTTTTATTGTACAGCTGCATTCATGTTTGCGTTTATTTACAAATAACTTGAATAAATAAATAAAATAGGTTGTAAGTTGTAAGCCTCACATTGCAATCCTGCCATATTTACAAACAGCTTATTTATCGATCATAAAAACAAAAGACAAACGCATTCACGATCATTAAGCCTTGCGGGGTAGTCGGAGGTTCAGGTTTCCATCTCCGCAATTGCGAAGGTTGTAATTCTATGGACACCTCGATCCTATTGTGTGATTTACACCCATTTCTTCTTAACATTGACAGGCACACCGTGGGCAGACTACATGCTGCTAACATGACGAAACCGTGTCCCAAATCCATCTTTTGTGGCGTAAAACTAACGAGTTTTCAAAAGAGTACGTAGGTGTTGTATAACGTAGAAAGGCAAGGCAAGATGGTGCGGGCAGCCTACCGTGACCCGACTGGTTCCCTTAACCCTTTGCCTTAAGTACTTTGACACCTGGGCCTTAAGTACTATGACGACCTCCGTGGCGCGTTGGTTAACCACCCGAACGCTAATCGTGAGGTCCTGGGTTCGATTTCCGGAGGAGGCAGAGTTAAGAAATACGCTTTTCTTCTGTTTTCCAGTCTGGTTGTTGATTATATAAACTGTATATGCATTTATCTATATATAATAAGTAGATATATATTTGTTAAATATACGTTGACTAGTACCCTTAACACTTGTCTTAAATGAACTTACCAAGGGGCTAGTTTAATTGGTGTAATAGTGTCCCAAATATAATATTACGTGGGTACTTTGACACCATTTTGACACTTACTTTGACAATTATAAAGGCACGCGCACCTGCTATTGAGGCCGAATAGCGGAAATGGCTACGTGATCATCGTTCGTTCTATTGACATTCATTTGTGTATAGATAGCATAATAGTACTTGATGGTTGGCTAGATAAGAACCGGTCACTCTGTAGTACCTAGTTGTATAAACAAACGTCATGGTCTGTGACACATTACACACTCCTAGGTTCTCGGAAAAATAGTGATACAGTCTTCAATTTTCATATTTTAGTAAATAATTACTTTTTACTTTATTTACATACATGTTTATATATAGTTTACACACATACACACATGTTGTAAATATTTAATAAGGAAGGATGAAGAATTTGTACAAACGCAAAAACTTCTAAATGGATTACATTAATTCTTTTGTTAAATTAAGTTTAACTTTATCATGAATGCGTAACTAAGTATTAAATAATTTTGACAGCATAAAGTTTGTTTCACCTCTATGGTATTATTGATGCCTCTACTAAATGACACGATTATCCAAACACAATCTGCATTATTCATGCGACAGGTGGAAAATTCATGTACCCACGAATGTTATGTAATGTCAAAAAATAATAACATATTCTGTCCACGTGAACATTGGAAAATTAAAAAAAAAACATAGACAATATTAATACGAGTAGTTTGATAAACATTAGTATTTAGTTAGTAGCTTATGTAGTTATCTCATAGTGATTTTAATTTCTTCACGAGTTTATATGTTCGTTGAAGAATTAATGCTGCAATTTCATTAATTATAAAATTAATCATTTTGAGTTATCTAATCTGGTACGCTTAACTTGTTTTTAATTGTTTCTATTTTATGATACAGAATTCCTAAATTGAATAACTTGTATAACTAGCCACTTATTCCTCAATAAAAAGCTAAACCAACTACCACTTTATCAGGTTTATATCATTAATAAAAGGATTTTTATTTTTGTAGAAACCAAATTAGTAATAACTATCAATATTTAATTATTAAGAATATTTTTTATAATAAATTAATTATTTCTGTCATAATAATAAACAAGTATACATTGAGTTTTTCTAAGATAGACATAATAACGAAAACATAAACGAAACGTAATGAGTTTTTGCGGTCACAGCTAGGATACCGGAAGTAACCTGTATTTGTGGCGGTTAAAACATAAAGAAATCCACTTAAGGTCTTAGTCCTATACATGCGTGACCAGAGATAGGAAAAATTGCGTAGTATGAGACACCGAAACAATAGTATTATGAATTCTTTTCCATATAAAAGTACCTAACTATAATAATGTATAACACCTCAAAAGTTTAAACAATTATAAATCAAAATGTGAAATTATTATAAAATGTTAGACTAAACTAGTTATTTCGACAATGGCAATTGTTAGCAGCTTAAATTCTTATCATTATTTAGGTCAGTGTATGAAAGGCAAAAAGATAACAAAAAATTCTTAAGCATACCAATTATTTTATCTCGAGTTTTGAGCACACAAAGATTTGTTTTATTTTTAGGTGCAGATACATAAATATTTTGCTTAAATAGTTAGAAATGTAATAATAACATTTATTAACTTACGTGAATTTTCATCTTTTCCATTTGAATGGTACATTTTACCAACCAACTCAAAACAATCAAAAACCACTTTAGTTCTGAAATATCTTGTAAACACACAAGCTTTATCTTCAACAAAAACCTTCGTAACAATAACACAATCGTTTCTTCCAATTATTTAAAAACACACGCGTTTCCATAATCAATATATTACTCTATAATGTAGATATATATTATAAACAATACGAAATACGTAATAATATATCTTAAAGACACTCTAACTTGATACACGCTTTCCCGAGTCGACGCTCGAGCGATTACTACTTCGGTTCGACCAGGCAGTGTAGATTGCTATACTGCTTACTCTGTTCAAGAAATTATACTCCAGCATTTAATATTAATTACTTAAAACATTAAATGTTATCGTTTAAATATCAACTATAATAATGAACTATGCTTACGGTTTATAAAGACAGAAAATTTAATGAGTGTTATTTGTAATATATTTATTTATAATATATTGTAATATAGTATGTCATATATCAAATCGATTGGTTTGTTTTTCTGTTTAATTAAAACTCTCTATTACGTTTATCGTAATCCAGTTAATTCGCTGTAATTTATGTTAATTTCAGACTTCGTATTACGTATTGCAAATACTTATTCTTCTTAAGCTTTTGTGTTATGAGTGCATTATATTTACAACTTAAATTGAACGACTACTCGCTCTATGAATTAAGTCGAGTACATACTAATCTTGAGACAAAACGGACAAGGCACAGTATAAACAGAGAAGACGTTAATCTCTCATTCAAATGAATGCCTTTATAATTCAGTTCAGCAGGTGATAAGAAAATGTATGTAGAGTACTCTCATATACATATGTATAAAGATAACTTATTTTAAGAGGAAGATGAAAGAAGAGAAGGTTTTTATGAAATAAATAAACTTTTGACTTCAAAAATATATTCACTCTCAATTACGGATTATCTTACCTAAGCTTATTAGATATTAAAAATACAATGCCTATTTAAATGGGATAGGTTTCTTTCATCTACAATATGTACTTAGCTTACTTATTTAATATTACATATGCATACTTATATGTGATATACATACAGGCCTATAATTCCTTTCGCAGTGGACAGAACCTCGGAGATATAATATTGGGGTTGCGATATCTTAATATTTAATATTAGTTTCACGATTTTAATCTCTCGGGCTATTCTTAGTCTTGCACTAACATGAAGCAAACACAACATTAATTAGTATTACGGGTGCATCAATTGGACTTAATGAACCATATCCAGACGCCTTCATAATAGTAATTATGATACGAGGATTGAGTAATCCATAGTGAGGAGATAAGGAGACAAGCACAAATCTTTTTTATAGTACAGACTTTACGTGCTAGATAAGTTCTCTAATATTTACTGAATGATTACGCTAATTCATTAAAAATAATTGGCAATCGAGAATCAAAGAGAAACTTTTCTTTTTTAAATTTTTCATATGATAATTAATAGTAAAAATAAACTATACGTACTTTAATCCCTATCGGGGTGAACCACGGATACACGATAATAATATCTCCTAGGTCACTTCTTAGAATGAATATTGGGGTTGTGATTACAAATGGCACATTAGTGATATACATATAATATGATATTTCATATTTAACCTACAAAAAGTACTCCGAAACAATTCTTTTTTGTGTATGTAACAATTATAACATCAAGTAGAAAACAGTCCTGTGATAGTCTGGGACGTAAAAAAATGTTAATTATCTGCCGTTCTTCCCGGCATGTCGTAAGAGGCGACAGTCTAGCGGTAAATAGAATCTATTGGGCGATGTGCTAGCATACTGACCCCATTGTTTCATTGTGACATCACAACCCCACAATTCATGATAAAAAGTTACCTGGGATGTGTTATCTCTGAGGTTCTATCCACCGTGAAAGGGATTGAAGAACGTGAATGTATGTAGAGAACGCTATGATAAACCCCAAAATTCACACTAAAAAGTAACCTCGAAGATGTTATCGTGTCTCCGAGTTTCTGTCCACCCCGAAAGGGATTGAAGAACGTGAATGTATGTAGAAAACGCTATGATAATCCCATCTCTATGAAACACAACGCCTACGATTAATCTCATACAGTGCAACGACCTACACTAGAATAGTGATAGTAAAAACGCATAAGATGAGTTTAGCTTATATGGCTGTATGGTGGGTGACGTATGCATTGTTTTCTCGAAACTGATTAGAAATTTCATCACATGTTGAAAGGATTAACAATCTATCATACTACTACGTACACTTACGATAATTGTGGATTAAAAGTTCTCCTCATGGCATGTTTTTGATCATTGTGGTGGAAAAAAGTGACATAATTTTGTTATATTGATAAGATCTTTATATTTTAATGCCATGATTTATATATGGTACGTTCTTTAATACATAAAAACCCAAAAAATCTTGTAAATTAATATTGTAATGATCTAATCTATCAATTTATTTTCTGAATTAAGATGGGCTCTAAACGATAAGAATAGATTTCTTCAAAACGAATTGTTTATTTTTAATTGATTGCTCTACTATTTTATTTTCTATAGAATAAGTTTAAACGTTTGCTTAAATTAACAATACATTAAGTTACAATGACAGATTTATGTTAAATTAAAAATTTAATAAATTATTTATAAAATTAAAGAGAATTGTACTTACCAATACTCATTGTGCCGGCTGTCTTATCTCAATACCAAGAAAATTTAAATGAAATTTTCCGATAAATGATAAGGATCTATTCGCACTCCGACCCAAGCATATTCAGAGTAACTTTTAGTCAATTTAAAAGTTATTTCTACTGACTACTCACTGAACCACACTACAACACCGAATAAATAAGAATCGATTCTTATTTACGAAAATGTATCGATTTAAATTTCCAAGTAAATCTAAGAGGACTAGTAAAAAAGATAAAAGGGTAAAAAATAGTAGTAAAATCACATTTGTTTGTGCGCAATACTGTGCGTCCTGTTACATAATGGAGAACCCGTGACATCGGTCGGGAATCGAACCGGAGTGCGCAAATGTCGATCGATAGCGCGGCGCCTGCGCAGAATCGAGTGACGCGTCTCACGAGCCGGCCTTGCACCCTACTTTTGAAATGGCCCTTTTCGATACACATGTCACTGTATATCCCTTTTCGAATTTGGGGGAGAATGTATGGTAAATAATTCTTAATTAGATTTCGTTATGTTGTTTGTAAACCTTGATAAATGTAGATCTAATAGTATTGTCTTAATGCGCATGATTGATGTGACACATAACCGTTACTTATTCGTATTCTAAGTAATATTGTAATTTATTTATGTATTACGTCCGTATTTTCTAAAGGTAATATTAAATGGTATTATCTCTAATATTATCTTGTAATAAAAAATATTTTGTATCAAATAAATAATAAATATTATATATTAGTAATTACGAGTATATACGAATATTATGTATAGGAATAACTAATTATTTGATACATCATCATCATTTATGTGCAACATTAGAAATTCAATATTCATCTTTCCCACTTAGATTTCTTGTCACATTGGCCGACTAACACCTATCAGCTGTCAACTTGACACCTGTCACTTTCCTGTGATTTGCGGTGCCACTAGAGTACCCGCCACATACGGTGGCAGTTGGAGGCGTCGCCACAGTCGCGTAATCCAGTGTTGCCAGTAAACACGCCAAAACTAGCACTCACTGTGCCATACGGCTCGATACATTATATTGAGGTTTCATTTGTAACGATCTTTGGTTGCAGAGCTATAAACTCAAATAAAACAAATTAATATATCTAAGTCAAAATATGTTTATTTAAAATAGGCCCTATCACAAGCTCTCTTTGAATGTTATCTTATGATCTAAGTATAACAACAATAAAGATTATTATTTTTATAATTAACAAACATAAAGATTACAAAGAAAGTGAGCAGTGTGCCAGTTTTTCCTTAACAATAATTATGATCCCTATCGCCTAACGTGGTAAACGGTAAAAAGTGGCTTTGTCCAGCTATCCTCAAAATAAAGATTTTTGCTTCTTAGCCACTCTTGCATCTCAGATTTTCGTGACGATATTGTTGGCAAACTTGGAACTAAATTTAGGTGTTAAACGTATCCATATGGATCATAATTATTGTTAAGGAAAAACTTTATGTTTGTTAATTATAAAAATAATAATCTTTATTGTTGTTATACTTAGATCATAAGATAACATTCAAAGAGAGCTTGTGATAGGGCCTATTTTAAATAAACATATTTTGACTTAGATATATTAATTTGTTTTATTTGAGTTTATAGCTCTGCAACCAAAGACCGTTACAAATGAAACCTATAATGTATCGAGCCGTATGGCACAGTGATTGCTAGTTTTGGCGTGTTTACTGGCAACAGTGAATTATGCAACTGCGGCGACGCCTTCATCTGCCATAATATATTCAAAATTATAAATATCACAAGCTCTCTTTGAAAGTTATCTTATGATCTAAGTATAAATTAAAAAAACTATTTCAAACATGGCACTGAGCATTGTCTTTACATATTTTTTACCGAGGTTAGATTAGCGGAGACCCTAGCTTGGAGAAGAACTAACAAGAAACTCCGGAAATCAATTTATTATAATCACCCTTAACAAACATAAAAATTACAAAGAGTGGGCAAAAAACACAACGCTGGTAATACTAAATTTACCTTTCATACAAAATAACACGCAATTGCGGAAACGTCAAATTTAGTTCCAAGTTTGGCTACTGCCACCGTATGTGGCGGGTACTCTAATGGGATATTCAGTATCTGTACCAAATAACTTAACGTAGAGATGGGGAGATATTAATCTAATGACAATTCGTGACTTAGGATAATTTGATGAAATATTGCTGTGAGCGAAAGTGGTGATAATGTCGTGAAACTGAGCGAATAATTATGATTTTAATGGGTTTAATGGAATCACTGTGAAGGAATGTATAATAGGTGCATTATTCCTGAATATACCAAATCCGAGTACAAAAGTTGTGTGTTAATTGTGTCTAATGTAATGTAGAGTAAAATTAGCTTAGAAGTACAAATCCTTAACTACAAATCTATATAGCAGGAGATATAAAATACGTCTAAAACATACAAATTTTTCGTCGAATCTGGGTTTTTTATTTAAAGACATATTTTAGTGTATTATGGGTGCAAGAAGAACCATAGCATTCTTGATATAGTCTCTTAATTGGATTATGAAAAATATAAACAATCGCTAGATGATAAATTTACTAATATAAAAATACAAGAAATCAAATCTACCCAGAACCAAACGAAATAACAAATATAATGTTACAGTAAGATACTACGTAATAATGACCTAGAATTAATTACATAATATTTAAAATTTTATACCTCTCAAGCTTTAAAAGTAACAAGCATTCAATTAATTATTTAAAACCAATTGAAAGAACCTAAGCGAATTAAAACAAAATATTTCATTAAATTTATATTGTACTTAGAAATTAATAACATATCTCAGTATAATAGATATAAAAACCTTATTAGGATTAACTACAACATGTTCATAACAGTATACTAAATATAAAATACCTAATAAAGTAATTTCTTCTACCTTAATACTCCAAGAACATATTTTTCCCGACCCTCCAACTCTAAATGGCTTTGCCTCCAAAGTTTAGCGGCTAAAGCCTTGCTCGAGATATGCGATAGTGCTGTTTCTGATGACTTCAAGAGAAAGCTCCAACGCTTCCCAAGCATACGCTTCTAGCGATTTAATTTAAATGTATATTTATGTATTCGTTTAACATCGGGTTGATAATAAAGGTAACTTTATTATATAAAAACTTACGCGATAAGTCCCGTTTAGTTATTAATCATGTATATAATCATTATATGTATGTATATAGTTTACCTTTTAAAGGAAAAAAGGTAACCAACTTCCTTTAATCGTATTATTATTTATTTGGACTCTATTATATATCATTACTACATTTTATATTGATCATCAAATACATATAAAATAAACACATATAATGTATTGTAGAAATAAACTGGCGTTCTAATTATGGAGCAGTTTTATTAAAATAACGTAGTAATAGAAAACAAATGAAGTGTCTAAATTTTATATTATGTCACTATAAGGGACTGTGATTTATTTGTTCATATTTCCATTTCAATACATATCTTGATTACAGCATACGAGTGCATATCATTCATTTTCGTAAAACTCAAAGCCATAATACTCAGGCATATTAAAAAAAAACTCTTTAACAGCAAAATCATTATGAACAGTAGATGTTGCGGAGATATGAATATAATATACATATAATATTTTAAAAATAAACATTTACACTAATACCATATCGATACATACTTATTTTTTAGAATTTTACTTAGACGCATTAAATATAATAAATCAAAAAACACACAACTTCATTCATCAATTACTTAACCTAAAAGAAGTCCTCAATCTCTACCATTACCGCTTTCTCCAACCCGCTGAAAGCTCTCTCTTGCAAGGCCACTCGTCGCTGATGACGCAGATTGGCAACCTTTATTCAAGCAGGCAAGAGGATTCTTTGGCAGTCAGTGTTAACCGCTAGGCTGGCGTGGACATACCTTCGCCTTAGCTGACCGCGATCGCTACATCGAGTTAACGTGCCTTTGTGATAAATGATAGCGGAGAGAACAAGTATTTGAAAGCTTATTGTAAGTTATGAAAATATATGTTTTTTATAGAAAATTATAGTTCAACTTAGCTGCTTTTTTCATTATGCAGATAAATTTAAATTAAATAATTTTTACTTTATGTAGCATTAAAATATATGTATGTACGAGCTGCAGTACAGAATATTATAATACGAAATTGTTTGCCGTTTGTAAAAGGGTATAATTTTTGGAAATAATTCGATTCCAAATAATGTCCCTCAAAGAAAAAAAATGATTATATATTTATTCTAAGTATCATGTACCTTTTATATAATACTTTAAGTACTCATTACAATAATAATACTTGTATTATGACTGCATGTCTGTAAATTACATGTCAATGACATTGTAACGCCACTATTGTATGAGCAGTGAGTATCACACGAAAATCTATACATAATATGCAATTAGCAACATAGACAAAAACTAATTATCTTCATTAAGATGTTTCTTTAGAAATTAATGATTTGCTAAATGGTAGTATTTTTCGCTATGTTATCTTACTTAATGTCAAAACTGTATTTGAAAAGCTTATCTATAATTAATATACATAAATGAAGCATTACCTAAGAACAAATTTAGTTAGGTTTAACGATTTACAAATTATACACAAAAAAAACTTAATTTAGATTAGTTTTGTACTAAAGACATACAAACTTTTGGAGTTATATAGGAATTCTAGAGAATATCTTATGATAAGTTAGCTCTGTCAACATTTAAGAGTTCATTTACTCTGAGGTCACCACTACCGCAAATATTCGTGGTTTTTGCATTAAAAATATCTACATACAATAAGGAACCTTACCTTTTTTATACAATTGTAAATAACTTTAGACTTATAATAAATATAGTTAAATAAACCCTTTCTAACACTATGAATCTCAGGGAAGTACAGACATGATTATATGCATGTAATTCAATATAAATCAAGAAATTTGAATAGGTTTTCATTCTACCATCATCTTCTTTATATTAGAATCCTTAGCACCCAAAGTTGAAGCCTCCCTGGCTTACTGGACAAAGAAGTCAGCTGAGTTAGTCGTCCCCAGTGAATAAGGTTATTGTGTCAACAAGAAAACAACCTAAGGAAAGTTGTTTGTACCGTGGATGCCTAACCATACGCGATCGTATTATTAACAGTTAGTTTCCATGAATACATTACTAACTTCACAATGTGGAATTGGTCTTTTTGTATTAGATTGGAAAAAAAAATACGTTTTTAGGCTTGGTAATAAAATAGTATTTATTCCAAAGGTTATCGTTGCAGTTTCTAATTCTAAACAAAACCAAAATCTCTCATAATTATAAAAAGTTTAAGTTAATTATGTATATATATTTAAACAATGTACCTGTAGTAAAAATACGTAAACCTGAAAATGTTGTATCTAATATAAGGCACCTTCTACAGAATCTTAATAAGCTTCCGTAATAATTGATTTTATTATTCGAGAGTAGGAAAACAAGATCAGATATTTACCCTTATGCAGAATTAACGTTACAATCCTTATGAACATAAACAATACATACAATACAATAACAGCAAAGTAGATAAACAATACCTTTACATACAGATGTAAAGAAGTTGTTATAACGGTCAAGTTATCTTATATGTAAATATTAGCTCAATGTACATTACGGAATGTACAAAACCAAAGAATCTGTTTATGATTGCTAGAGCTAAAACGTAAATTAAATTCTAAGCATACTTTAGTAATATTGATAAAACAACCGGTTTTGTTATAAATATAATACGTACTCATACTACAAATAATTGACTACCAGTAGGTACAAGGTACCTTTAAGAATTACTCATACTACGTTATTGTTAACGTAAAATTAAAAACAATAAAATCCAATCCTGATGTCATAGAATGTATGAAGTGTATGTATGAGATTACATATTTTCTTAGTATGGATTAATTGAGAAGAAAACGCACTTATTTACTAATTTATCAAGTAGTGCATATATACTCTATTGAACACAATGTTATCTCCATTATGACACAGTGCAATGCAGTAAAGTTGTAAAATTATGCAAAATATTATAACTCGCGCAACCGGAACATGAGATGAATTGACTTTTCCCACATTAGCCAGTAATCCGTGTCAACAGCATGCAATTACATGAATCTACTAAATGCTTTTTCAAACCTTGAATAATCCGGTCTGTTAACTCGCAAAATTTATGGGAAATTGTGAAAACTAGTGATTTCACATAACGAAACGAATGAGTGCTGAATTCATCATTATAATAAAAACTTAAGTAAACGAACGAGTTTAAAGCGATGATCTAAAGTCCTGAATGGTCTATATTGTCACCTCTAGTTAGAAACAATAAACTATTTATTTAATAAATATCACGGAAAGAAATGTTTTGTAACAATCGAAATAAAAAAATATCAACTAAGCCTGTAAATGTGTGATACTAAGATCCTCGGTTCCTTTGCCTGACGATATATTAAAATGTTTATGAAACATGCATGTATTCGGTGCATATTTGTTTTTACCTTCTTTTACATAAAAAGGTAAAATTGCGCTTCCATCTTAGTACTCTTAATGCTTTTCAAATGATACAACGTTGCTCATAGAATGTCTTCATCTCGCATACCAGAAAGCAGTCTCATTCCTAGCACGATGAACTTTTTCCATGGGAATCGTTGTATGTCATCATCGGAGGCAAAAACTTTGGGATGGTAACAATAGGGGAATGGATTTTAATCCACATTTTAAGCTTTTTGCATCGATGCTTTTTCCCATGACTGTCTATTTTCTTGTTATAAACGTTATTCGTTCGTTCTCACGTAATTTACTGGGTACCAACAGTACTCGCAACCTGTTTTTGCTAACTCGTATGAGAAAAGAACGGTCTAGACGCGTTACGGGATGTCTACTTGTGAAATAAATCTAGATGCGTTCTGTTACTAGGGAATATGTCTAGCATATTCTGGATAAAAGTTTATCGAAGGTGTAATGGACTATTCATAAATACAATTTGACGACAAGAAAACCATAGAATAAATACTATTTATAGGTCTAACCATATACAACTAGACGAAAATAATATAAAACCTTAAATCAATAGTTATTTTAGAATGTCAGGTACACCTAACCTAACCTATTCACAATAATACGAAAACTTACATCACCATAACCTAAGTTAGAAAATGAAATCGTCGTCGTGCATTAAATGAAATTGATGCAATTTTGTAAAGAATAGCCGCAATTACGTAGGGAGATACTTAGGCCGGTAATTAGGCTCAAGAAACATGATCGGAGTATAGCGTAACCGGTACTTAGCGACACTTTCACTTCACTTTCGACTAAGAAAAAACCTGACCGGTTAGGCGATAGATCTACAAGACTACGGAAACAACAAAGACTATCATTGATATTGTTATATATATGTGCAGAAAAAGATATCACGAATACTTATAACTTTTAAAAAAAGAGATAAAAAATAACATCCCAAACACTAATTAGTGCAAATCTGACTGTTAATAATAGCATTGATATATCACTTAAGTTTGTTATTTCAAGACTGAACAATTTCTCTGGCTTAATTTTGCACCATTAAAGGATAGCTATTAATAAAAATAACAGGAGGTCATTTATGAGAAGGATAATGGCTGTGAATGAACCAAATCTAATTGACTCAATCATTTAAAGTGACGACCGATAATCCCTTCCTATCCCGTTGAAAAGTAGATGGTTATACGAATGTAATACTATTAGAAAATACTATGGTTGTATCCATGTTATAATGTCAAAATCCTGTCAATGCAATCCTTGGAATGACAGTTAAGACGTGTTTAGCGGAAAACCAAGTAAGGACCTAAGCTGACCCACTGACCTTGTGGTAGACCGGTTCAGCGGAACTGGAGCGAAGGCATCAAGTCAAAAGAAAGCTGAGACGACGCTTGCATCGAAATTATGAAAGCGAGTGATAGCAACCAATCGGCCTTGGAGCGATTTGTCACACTTCAAACTGAAGTTATTTTGGAACTGATACTGTTTTGTTTTGGAATTGTTTTTTTTTTGTTTTTTTGTTTACTGCAGTTTTATGTTTTTCTACTACTAGTTAATTATAAAATACTATAAATACTACGCTGTTAATTTTAATACACTTTAAGATATTAAGTAATTATATCGTAATTAATTGACTTAACTATTAAGGTAGCGGGTGTACATAAGTTGGTGAAGCTAGACACCGAGATAAATCATAGAGATGGCGTTCTAAATTTCCTTCGCAATTAGCAAGAGTCAGCGCCTTAAAACTAAAACACAGCACATTCATGTCATCTTATGTTGACTATCTAAGTAAAAGTAGGTTCGACGAGTCAATTAATACCTATTTCATCTACTCATATTTTTGAATTCTACGTATTCCAATATTTTTCTTTTCATTGAGAAAATTGTTCTGTTCGCAGGAGCACAATGGCGTGTGCCTTGTGTCGACCGCTGATCCTCTCTCTCACCCTGGCCTTGGTCTACAGTCAGGGCGTCTCCGATGTTGGACTACCACCAGGTGAATTTTCCGTTATATTGCTAGCCCATCGTTCAAGAAATTCCACTGAGTTATAGTCCTTTAGTAGCCTCTGACGTGCGTTGTAAGACTCCGCTAGTCAGCATTCTGTACAGGTACTTTACCAGTTCGTATTTATATTATGAGGGCTACATACATACATACGATATAACTATTTAATTTATTATAAGTTTACCCCTTTTTTTCGTTACCATATTCTTCATATCTTCTCTATACTTAACCTTATCTTTGCTTTAGGCTCGATGGCAATAGGCGAGGTCCTCCCCCGAGACAATGGCGGCCCAGAGCTCGAATTCCAGTACCACGACCACGAGCAAATGACGCGCTACCTCCGCGCCGTCTCAGCTCGCTACCCCGCCCTCACAGCTTTATACTCCATCGGGAAATCAGTTCAAGGTAACTAGACACGCCATCTATGTTTAGAAATGATACTTGAGCTCATCCGAATTAGGTGGCTTATTGATTTGGACCAATTAGGTAAAAATAACCTACACATTTCCTCTTAATTCGACCTTGAAGGAATAAATTTGTGGTGGGCAAAAATAAGGTCCTGAATTTTAATATACGATTGAGGGAGTAAGTACATGATACGTGTTTTAGCGAATGCACATACTTTCACGTCCCTTTCGGGCATAATTATTTTATAGTTGGCTTGGTTAGGGTATTTTATAGACTATTGGCTTTAGGTTGATAGTACATCCCCTATGTGACATAGATCCCATTATCCGGCTTCTTAGTCCTCCTCTGGCATACGTGCAGAAGGCTTGTTAGCATTTACTTTCAACACAAAATGACATGTATTTTCCAAACATACTGAATATTATATACGAATGCAACTGTAATGATATTTTGCAACCAGGTCGTGATCTTTGGGTGATGGTGGTATCCGCGTCCCCATACGAGCATATGATCGGGAAGCCTGACGTCAAATACGTGGCCAACATTCACGGGAACGAGGCTGTTGGACGAGAGTTACTACTGCATCTTATTCAGGTAAAACTATTTTTAGGCATCTAAAGCATTCGTAGTATATAGTTGATTTAATTAGTATAAGGGATAAAACTAGGAAATGTGTATTAAACAGGTGGTTATAGATTTACGAGTAATATATACTATTCTATCTTTTTCATGTTATAAGCATATTATGCATATTATGCAAAGGTTACGTACCTGAATGAAAAGGTTTCACTAGTATCTTTATCTAGTTCCTAAATAAGACGTAACATAATGTATAATTTTCAGATAATCTTTACATGTTATACATATATTATTGAGACTCTTTGTAATAACAAACCGCTTCATCATTTACCACCTGTTACGTTTGATACGAATTATTAGCCAAAGACTGCGGTTCAAGTGCTAATATCATCACATTACTCAGATCATGGTGTCCACTCGACCAGTGACTTCCCCGATAGGGTTTTCGATCGTCAAGACTTTACGACTATTTTGTAACAATTTCTCATTTGTTCCAGTTCCTGGTGACGTCATACGAGAGTGATCCGTACGTGAAATGGTTGCTGGACAACACTCGCATCCACCTGATGCCGTCCATGAACCCTGACGGATTCTCCATATCGAAGGAGGGACAATGTGACACTATCCATGGACGGTACGTTAACCCTTTAAAAAGTACGGCCATAATTTACTATGTGTTACTCCTGTAGTGAGCTATAGTGAGGTGAATACAATGATAAATAATTAACCTTTCTCCCAGATGGTATTATTTTATCTCTTCAATTCTTCTATTCTGAAATAATATATACGTCGTTGGAGGCTATTAAAGAACTAAGGACGAATGGAATCTAAAGGGCAACGGGTTAACTGATATTACAATATGTCAATACCATTAGAACTCTGACAATTATTAGTGTAAAGGCTTAAGGAGGGGCAAAAGACTTTATTACCTTTATATTAGCATTTTACTATTATTTAAAGACATTGTTTTCCAACAGTACGAACGCTCGCCGCTACGACCTAAACCGCAACTTCCCGGACTACTTTAAGTCCAACACGAAACAGCCACAGCCTGAAACGGAGGCTGTCAAGGAGTGGATCAGCAAGATCCAGTTCGTGCTCTCAGGGTCTCTACATGGCGGAGCCCTGGTCGCTAGCTATCCGTTTGACAACACGCCTAATGCTAGTAAGTTGCTATGTAATGTAGAGGGAACACTATAACCTAACACCACATAACAAACCTTCATATATAAGTTTATTTAAACAAGATAATTTCGTTACATTCTACGCTTATCTCTAATATGAACAGATCTAAAACTATACGTTAAATAATATTCACATAATAATTGATAGTAATTGCACGACTCGAAAATAAATCGATGGTAAATATACTTTCCATGTTTGGCATTAACAAAGGATTTTTTTAATATCCCTGATTTCTTAGACACCCTTACGACATGCCAGGAAGAAATGATTTTATGATAGTTGGTTATTCATTTCATACACTAACTATTTGAATAGACCTAGTACGAATTTATTAAATACTGTTATTTTATATTATTGGATTCCAATGTATATAATTCTCAGCATGAGGCTATACGCCGTGACAGTTATATTATGTCTCTATCTGACGAATAAGACGAATTCCTTTGACAAACTGAAAGTTGACAACTTTGAAAGTTAGTTTCAAATAAAAAAAGGACTATTTGGTTGAATACTAATTTATTTGGTACTAATATAAGAAATAATTCTAATACTAATAACTTTTTCATGCTACTTTAAAAAGGAATTTGTCGGTCTTCGGTTTTGTGTTCTGGTGAAGTATTACAATTTTCCTTATGACATACATTCATTAACACATTACAAAGTTACTATCCTAATCTCTAACAATATTGTCGATTAAAGATAAACAATCATGTCTAGGAATCATGGTACAAAATTAACTAAAGAGTGCGTTAGTGATGCTAAATTATGGGGCAATGAAATTTAGCAATAATAGTGACATTAATTTATTATTTAATTGAGAAGATTAGCATGACGATGAATTAGTATATATTGATGTATTAAATGATTGAAATCCACCTTTTAAAGAAACCATAATATTATACTATACATAGTTACATAAATATATTTACGCCTCTGCGTCCCCAACGGGATAGACAGAAACTATTGATTGCCACCTATACGTACGTAGTTACGATATCACTCGTGATACAAATATAACTGTCAGCATTGTAATCCCTTTCGAGGTAGACTGAACATCGGTGACATAATCTCTTTAGTGACATAATCTCTCCATTTATATTGTGATTGAAAAAGGATTTATACAACAGGTTTTCTTTTTATACATCATATTAAGGCTGTGACTGATGGAAATGAAATGAATGTATATTTATACAAAATAAGGATCATTAATATCACATATTAAAATAAATAAAGAAAACTTTTTCTCATAAAAAAAGTTATTTATTATGGCACCTCCAGACTAACCTTGTATCCATACAAAACTAACCTGTCATTTCGTCCACATATCCCCTGAACGCAGTGTTCCAAAGCTACGCGCACACGCCCTCCATCGCTCCGGACGACGATGTCTTCAAGCACCTATCGCTGGTGTACTCCAAGAACCACGCAAAGATGTCGCGAGGAGTCTCTTGCAAGTCGGGCTCGCAACGGTTCGACCAGGGGATTACTAATGGAGCCGCGTGGTATCCGTTAACAGGTATGAAATGTATCAAGATTATTCTAGGTGTATGTTATATAAATTAGATCCTTTGGTTACTAATTATAATAATGATAAACATAATTATTACATGACGTTAAGTACCTATAACCGCCAAGTGTGTATGAGAAAGTGTATGAGTGTCAATGAAGCGGAAGTGGTCTGACAGGATTGGGACAAATGGGGATGCGTGATCTCTGCCTACCACTTTACAGGGAATCAGGCGTGATGTGTATGTATGTAAGTATATTTATAAGATCAATTTAGACCTTGGGACATCTTAGAGTTGAAAATATATTGATAGCATTTATTATTATTATACACTCAACGTAAATGTTTTAACAATGAAACAACCGGTTCCTTGAGAAACTATAGATCAATACAAAATCAAAAATCACAATTTGTTCAAATTACAAGTAGTTTACATACATCATAATTATTAATATGTACAGTCAACGCTAAAAGTGCAGTCCCAGTAACTTTTTATAAGAACAAATGACAATATTTTACATTTGAAACTGGCGTCACTATGCATTGTCATGGCCACTATACGATTGAGTGCTTCGAAATGAAAAATATTGTTTTTTGTTCTTTAAACGTAAACCTTATAAAAAGTTACTGGGGACTGCACTTTTAGGGTTAACTGTACATTCTTAAAATGTACTTTTCATCAAAATTAAATTGTTCAATAATTCATAATAAATTTGTCAGGTGGCATGCAAGATTACAACTACTTATGGCACGGTTGTATGGAGATCACTCTCGAGATATCCTGCTGCAAATACCCCCCGGCACACGAGCTGCATAAGTACTGGCAGGATAACAAACAGGTTAGTATTGTTACAACCTTATTACGGAATCTGTAGTTTTTCTTTTAAAGGAAACAGTAAGATAAAAGTAGGATGAATCAGCTGATTGTTTATCTGTTTGTTATTAATACAGATGACTATATAGTTTAGAAATTAAAATAGATACTTTAATCGAATTTCAGTAGCTCTAATTTTAAAGAAAAATACAACTGACGTTAACTAATTATCAAAATTTTTATTGAATTTTGAAACGCTGCTTAAGGAGGTAAAAAGACCAATAAAAAAACATGGTTGGTTTATACATAAAACTGTTTATTTATAATAGCACATTGTAACAGTATTTTGCTCGTACGCACTTTATATAAAACTGTAAACTTACTATAACCACGTAACGTAAACCGGCAAACAGTACATCATTTCAAAGTAGGAAGACGACTTACACTCCAATTACTTCACAATACTTTATGTAACAATCACAAAAAGCGCTAACAATGCTGAGCACACACTGAGAATGCTACTAGCACTGGAAACGCCGGCGTTCGCTTCCCATGGTTCAACTGGTGACACGAGACCTACCACACCACAAGCCACCCTGGCACCTGCATTCCCAGTAGTCAATGACAACTCATGACCTCCAAGACCCAAGTCATCTTCATCTTCATGCAAAACCAGCCCTCGACCCAAAATATTATAAAAACCTCGCAAGGAAATAAGTGGGTCAACGAAATTGAGAACCGCCGTTCCGTTTTCAGAGAATTCAACGTTGCCTAAATCTCCGATGTGCCTTATTTCGTGATCTCGACCCCCGTGGTTTGTGTTTTCGGGGTTGAAATGCGCCCCCGTGGCTAGACAAGTGCTAATGTCGCCTGCTTCGTGAATGTGGAACCCGTATCTGCCTTGACTCAATCCGGTTATGGTTCCTGTGACCCGTAATCCGTTTTCAACTTCCGTAAAGGTTACGCTGCCTGTCACTACATCCGAGAATAAGTGAGCAACAGCTATACGAGGTTCCTCACAATATACACATTGTGCAATGAAAAGGAGAAATAAATATTTGAGAAACATTGTTGTATCGTAACTAATGTGACTACTGCGACGAATCCAAAGGCACTGGCGATCTGACTACAAATCCGTATCGAAATCATATCAAGCCATGATAACGCGCATGCTGAAATGTTTTGATACTTGTCTAACAGGACGTGAGAATATTTTAAGGCGAGATACAAATAGAAATATCTCAATGATTAGGTAAAAGATTTTTCTATAAACATCATCATTTTTGGATTATGCATCCGCCTAAATATGCGTTTAAGGAATCGATTATCGACTAAGATATTAAAGTTAGAAACATTATTTATGGTTTTTAAATCCATCAAATACTTTAAACTTGTGTGTCTGAGATTTGGGAGAAAATGGTTTTTCTACTACTACTACTAAGTATTCGTATATGAACAGACCGCAGTTATTGTTCATAGAAAAATTCATTCATTATTTAAAACTGTCACTTACATTGATAAAATGATTAATATGATTGTAATATTTTATAACAAATGTATTTATCTTATCTAATTCGCGATTTCTATGGTTCAATAACAAATTTATGAATTAAGATTATATCGATATAATCACGTTTTTAGAATTGTTATCGTTGAATTATTCATACTCGTATTTTGTGAGTATTTATAATTTAGCTGCATCGAAGTGTCTAGGATTTAATGAAATACATACATATAAGAAGTGACAAAAGAGGTGACTAAGTAACATGGGATGATTTGGTTCTTTTTGGGAAATGTAATCGTACCGTAAACTGTTGCCAATAATCTACGTCTGAAGCTAGGGTCGCAACTCATCTTAAATTTAAAATAGGCATATGCTGCATTGAGGATTTGCTACTACGAAATAGTTAGAATAACGACCGATGGTGCGCCTGCCTGTGTATATAAATAAAGTTAAATATTAAATGTTTCGTGTTCTTATGAAAACAAGCACCTCTTTTAAAGAAATGGTCTGTAACGTTATTCCTAATTTCTGATCATCATTCTTATTCTACAACCTTTACCGATCCAATTTTCTAAATGGAACGGTCAAATCATACCTCCTGACTTCTAGTACAATATTAACTTTGTATTCCTTTCCACCAGTCACTGATCAAGTTCCTGGCGGAAGCTCACCGAGGGGCTCATGGCTTCGTGATGGATGAGAACGCCAACCCAGTGGAAAAGGCAGCCGTGCGAGTGAAGGGAAGGGAAGTCACCTATCACACCACCAAATATGGAGAGTTCTGGCGTATACTTCTGCCAGGATCTTATCGATTGGAAGTAAGATTTGTTTTATAATTATCGTGATAGGAAATAGGTATATTTATGACGTAATTAGGTAAAGATGTTCCTAAAAGACCTTTAATCCTTAGTATACAAAATAAAGGGCTTAAAGGCGATCGTGTCTACGAAGAGATAGTTGCCGAGTTTTGCATTTCTTATTCATGCGGTATTAAAGGAATTTTATTTAATACCAATCACGAAACAGGTAATAGTACTTGTAAATTGTACCTGTCACATTAAGCGCTGACATGCATTATTAACATTTTAGTTCAATGTAGCCATAAAATCAATACCTACGCAATTGCAGAGATGGATATGCCAACTTCTGACTATTGAGCAAGGGAGAATGGTTTGAAGTGAATATTAGGTTGAGAATACTACGGTGAGGGAAAACATCGTGACCAAACCTACCTGTTCCTCGAACAGGTAATAGTTAGTGCTTGTAAATGGCGACATGGCTTACCACCTGTCACATTGAGTACTGACTATCTGTTTAACACGTGGGTTCGACGTAGCCATAGAATTACTACCTTCGCAATTGCGGAGATAGACACCTGAACCTCTGACTACCCCGTAAGCGTTAATGGTCGTGAACGCGTTTGTCTTATTAGGTTGAGCCACGAGGCTAGTGGGCAAACTTTTTTCATAAACAGTGAGAGCAGAGATAATATATTGCGGTTTCAGTCAAGCCGCCAAAATATTGACTTACAAACAAACAAGGATATCAGATTAGATGAGATAGTGTCGGCGTCACTTTCTAGTTGCAAAAGGAAACTATTGTTTAGTGATTACAAACACTAGTATCGACCTACAAAATAGTGTTAGTTATATGTATTTCTTTCTATGTAAAGAACACGTCACGCCTTTCTCATTTTTCAAATATAGACACAATAAAATTGACAGATCTGGTTTTCTTCATATTTACAAAGCATTCACATATTATTATGTGCATAATCCGACTATATTTATTTTTGATAATCTAGAAACGGATAGACGGATAAATAGGTAGAACTTAAATGATCTCTTATACTGTAGATTATATATACAAAAAATGCCATGTAAATACTGTGTTATGGGAAAGATAAATAGTTGTATTTAATAATAATAATAAAAACGTTACGTTTATTAGCTAAATAATTATTTAGTTGTAACATGTGATTAGTTAAGTCTATTAATTAGTATTTATTTTGTCATTATTATTTATTATGTATTTGGCTTTGCCTATTGCATTAGGATCAGACGAGAGAGTAGACTTAAATAAAATATTAGTAACTATTTCTAAATTCGTATTTAATGTTTTCCAGGTCGTAGCTGATGGCTATCTGCCCCAGGAAATAGAGTTCATGGTGATCGACAGTCATCCAACCCTGCTCAACGTCACCCTGCATTCGGCCAAAGTATGTATACTAGCACCATGTATTAGATAACTCTGCTTTACGTGTATTCAGGGGCCTTAGTCCACTAATGCTTTTGCAAAATAACAGTTCAATATCAGATCAGTAATAGTGTGAAGTTGGTAGTGGATTAGCAAGAGACAAATTTCGCCATTTTTAAAGCGAACTTTGACACGAAGTCGATTTCAATGGTTAAATTTGACACTTTTGCTAATAAAGCATACTTATATCTAAATACATTTACTCATCTTCCATACACAGGGGCAGGCCGAAAATACGAAATCCTATTTTTCCACATCCTGTCAAATTATTATCACTTCTTTGACAATCATACAGTTTCTCATACATACACGGGGCACGTACTTCTTACGTTACCCTTTAGCAGAATAACACAATATACTTCACATAATATGCATGTCTTTATAAGCACGCTACTAACAATTAGTATTGGTGATGGTTTTAATTTTTTTGATTTAGGGTATTACGACAGGCAAAACAACCACTCTGCGACCTCGCTACCGTGGCAGAACACACACGAAGCCCAAGAACAACACGAAAAATAAATAAATAATCTACACACACAGTGTGACAAGTTTCTGTCCCGAGTCCTGAATGAAACTTAAATCATAATTTAAAATGTGATTCGTTCAGAGTGAAGTGACTAAGCTAAAGTCAATCGCATACCTTTTTATATATATTTTTTAAGCAGCCAAATTTGAAACTACTAATTTCCTTTATATCTAACGAAAACAATAAAGGTTGGCACCAATGTTGTGAACGGGACAGAAAAGTTTGTAACACTATAATTATATCATGTTCTTTTGTCTTCAAGAAAGTAAGGCAAGAAAAGGATTTCTTAGGGTTGTTGCTATCCGATATTTCAACTAAATATGTATAATAAATTGGTTCAGTTCTCACGAGTACTTCATTGGTATAAATGCATTCATAATCTATTTATATAGCCTTGAGTAAACCGATGTTTTAAGGAATACATGAAATTGATAAAAAAAACACTACTTGTCTCGTGATAATAATAATTACTGTCTACATCTATATCTTATAATCATTTTGTTATCGATAACGTCATTCTAATCATTCATTTGTTTACATAGATTTATAACTCATTGCTGAAAGTATATTTTTTATCTAGAGTCTGCTGCGTTCATAGTTTATTCAATATTACCTGTTACATTATTGTTTACATACGAGTAACTTAAAAAAAGAAAGCCTCATTGATTGAATCTCTATGTACATAAGTTTTATCTGAACTCAATACTACATAGGAAATATAGATTTTGGAGTGTTGTAGATGAGTAAATGAATATCATATGGAGATTTGTGTGCCAAAAGGGACCAACAGTTGTTCTTGTTGTTGTCTTGGTATTATTATTACGTAATGTATGAACACGCGTTAGAATTGTTGACAATTTCTAGATTAGGAAGGATTCAATTAATTATATAGAAGTTTGTTATTATTGTAATAATGTTAAAATATAGCTAGCGACTTCTTACAATGCTTACATAATATTAGTATGATAATATCAAATAGATAATACCTCACAGAAAATCTAAGTGAAGATAGAATATTATATTACCTCGTAATATATAGAATACTGACTTCTACAAATGTTCAACGAAAAATGGGAGTCTTCCACATACATTATTGTTAGAAAGAAATTAATAAACGAGTAAATTAATGAATAAATTGTAGATTCCATTAAAAACCTTTATGCAGTTGATAAGATATTCTTAATAATTACGAATCTTTGTGAAAGTTTAGGTACATTTGTTGCGCTGATTAAAGTATTATTAGGTATATAGTTTATAGGATTTACTTGATTCTGTGTTGCTATTTACTGCCAAAATAATAAATTTGATCCTCATTGACTGTCTATTTTAATATGTTGCTTTCACTAACAATTTCTTTGTGGAGTGGGTGAGTACTTGTATACTAACATTTTTTATTTATTATTATGATCAGGGTCATAATTAAACTTACTTATAATTATCATCAAGGTCATAACCATCCCAATGTTCCTAAATTAACATTATGAATGGAAAGATTTATTTAAAGATGTAACGAATTTTAAAATATGTCTTTAATTATGTTGACTATACTTCTTATAGATATATATTTAGATAATATTTAAAACATAATATTAAAGTTCAGTGCAATAATAACCCAACAATATAATTATTAACCCTTCTTTATGCATACTTTAGTTGTAAACCCTGTCTTGGCGAATTCAGGCACTTGTCTCTTTTATATAAACAACAGGCAATCATAAATTGATAATTTACCATATTTAATTTATTTCCAGCGAATTGACGGGGGCCCTTACTACCGTCCCGTTCCAATCGAGCGTCGACCAACGCCAACTCCTACTAAGGCACCCACAGGCATTCTAGCGACTCTTACAAACTCATTCAGTAGTTTAGTATCGAATATATTCGGTTGATTTAGTGATTAATGGTAAGGATCTGCAAATATGGGTTATTCTGAAACGTGACTTTTATTTTTAAGACATGTATGCTTGTATGATATAAAAGTGTACTTAATAATAAGGGAAATCACATAATAAATGGTATTGTGTAGTTTCAGTTCAATTCGTTTCAGGATAGCTTGCGAATTGTACTTACATTAGGAATATACGAGTAAGAACTTATAAGATAAAACAAGTTAAACGCTTAATGGTAAAGTTCTGACAGTTATTTAATGTAAATATCAGACTTTGCGTTAATAATGTGGTAATTGTATACATTTCTTTCATTAACTAGACTGAATTTCAGTAATTAAACTTTCATTCTTAAAATTGATGAATGAAATTTTTATTTTATAGATTGAATATTACTCGTTAGGTTTTCACAATGAGACTATGAACAGACTATTCGTTACTTATTTATTCCTCATTATTAGGTGCTAAGCAAAGATACCATAAGGTAGTGTAAGTGTTATTATAAGTACATTACGAGTTTAAATAATAGTGAGACACTTGCATGGTACAAAGTTTTTCGTGATTCAAGAGCTCAATAACTTGTTCTATGCAATTTGAGCTACTTCTATACTTCCTGTATTAAATTGGGTTCCAAATCCTATATTTTTTCATAATATCAGTTCAATATCACGTAACAGTGTGGAGTTATTTTTGTCGCCATTATTAAGGCGAAATTTGAAACATTAGCTGTCCTAAATACCTAGAGAAATTTTACACTTGCTAATACACTTATACTTAAACTTGCACTACCAACTTCACACTATTCCTAAAGATATTGAACTAGGATTGTGCTAAAACGCTTTAGTAGACTTGGGCCCCTGAACTGTCGATGAAACTAGATTAGTATTGTTTTTAAAACCAGAGGGGTTTAAACATATTAATGTTTCGCATTCAGTCCAATAATAATAATAATACTAAGAATAATACAAATCAAAATTGTTATTTGTTAAGTAATTACATATGTTTCTACAGTTTCATCGAGATTTCTATTACATTATTATAATTATAAGAAGAACTGAATATTGTTCTTGATAATGTCTATAAGATTACACATTTTTTTTCATTGTTTGATGAGGTTTTATAAATAGTTTTGAATACACTGCCGCTACAATAAAGTGATTATTTAGATACTTATTCGATCTCTATTGGATCCTTTTTAAGTGTAATGTAAATATAATTATTATAAAGTTAAGAATAATAAATTATTATTTGAAACCTATTGTTTTTTGACTAAATTCTTTAATATGCCATTCACCACTAAAGTTATGTCGGCCAAAGTACAAACACCGATGCCACGGCGTTTGCACTTCTTGTTATTCCGTCGCCAGCCTGAAGCTACAACTGAAGAAAAACGATGTTGAAGCTCCAACACTTCTCTTTCTTGTTCTTTGGTTCGTTCCAGTTGAGGATCCAAATCTTATACCGAAGCGAAATTTTCAAGAACACGCGAGGCGTGTCGTTGGCTCTGAATGAGTTAACTTATTGGGTTGTGATGTCATATGGAACATTGGTGACATGTTGCTACCCTATCACCCAATAGATTCCATTTACCCTTGTCCCTTAGTCGCCTCTTACGACATGCCGGAATGAATGGCAGCTAGTTAGCATACTAACACGGAACAAATGTATATGCTAATATATAAAATAAGCTAATATTTTATATTAGTTTAAGGAATTAAAACAAGCTTTTAAAGCTTAAATATATTTTATTCGCCATTACTATCCAACTTGACCTGGTCCCGTGCGTCTTGGAAGGCTGCGATGAGAGAGGCCAGTTCAATCTTCTCGCTGCAGCCTTGCGCCAAGCGGAACTCAGAATCCGCCATCTTGATTAACAGGGTGATTAGGACTTCCGGTGGGAGTTTCGCTGGAAAAAGTTATGTTCCTTTCTTTATACGCGTTTCAATATACTTACACACGGTACTTTATTAATAGTAAAAGCGTTTATTTAAAGCCACAAAATCATACACAATACAAAACGTTTACAATTAAAACTTACAAACTAGGTGATATAACTTGAGCATGTTATTGCAAACGTAACGCCAATTACATACATTATATACAGGATTTTATATATACAGGAATTTAATTGGTATTGAAATAATCAAAAATAAATATTATAAATCGGTAAGCCATTAGAGATGTGTCAGGATCGTTCCAAGTGACGATCGATAATCTGTATATCCTATTAGGAAATGAGGAGTGAAAGTGTTGTTTGATATGAATATACATATGATATTATTTATTTACCATATTTATCAATGAATTTTTTACAATAAAATAGCAAAATATTTACAAACTTTAAACTAATTAAAATAATTTACCAATAAATTAAATAAATCTAAAAATTTGTCGCTGTCGTTTGAGCGCAGAGTGCCCAATATGCTGGTAGCATTCCCCCTCTGAATAGCCAGACTAATTCTCTGGCGGAGGAAGCTACCAGCTCTGCGATCCCCACTGGACTCTTGCAGGCGAATAAAAAATATACATATTGAGTACATATTGGTATTATTATTGTTTCTGTCGCTAGCTTGTCTTATATGAAAATTAAATTCGTGTGTGTGAAAGGATCTTGTAAACTAATTTACCTCTTTGAATGATGGAGTGAACTTCTGTTAATATGTCCGTCAGCGCTAATCCTTTGGCTAATTTCAGTTCTTGGATCTCTGTTTAAGACTTATTAAGGAACAAAATTTGTTATCAGTGTAATCGAAGTAAAACAAAGTAAAAAAAAACAGCAAAATTTTGATAAAGTAGAGAATTTGTCAAATTTAATCACAATCCTAATATTAACACAAATTTACGGTATATAGAGGGTTAAATTATATATAGGTTAGATCATAGATCACATTTATATCAATCCAGACAAACCTTTGCTTCATTCACATCCATACATTTACACACTCGTCGGTTATACTTATAACTTCCCTTCTTAACACAATATTAAAAGGATACGTTTGAAGCACGCTGCAAAATCATTCTCGTTCAGGAGCAAGTTGATAATATGGTTTATATCTGATCTTTGAGGGTGTCCTACACAGGCGTACACATGCTCTTCTGTCACGGCTTTGTAAGCTAACCATGTGCTTTGTAAAGTGTTTAGGACCCTTCGCATATCACCCCCTGATAAGGTTAACAGGGCTTTCATTCCATCTTCTGTCATTTCTACCCTGAAATAGAAGAAAATTTAAAAATGCTATGTGTTAAAGACAGTAAGTTGAGTATTAATAAGAAATACTCATACAAATATGTACAGTCATCCGTAAAAGTGTAGTCCCAGTAACTTTTTAAAAGGTGTACGTTTATAAGTAAACGTAGTGTGGGGCGCCCCCTGGCAAGGTGGGAAGACGACCTGCGCAGGTTGGCCGGCATTGAATGGATGCGAACGGCCACTGACAGGGAGAAGTGGCGTCATTTGGGGGCCTATGTCCAACAGTGGATTTCTTCAGGCTGATGATGATGACGTTTATAAGAACAAAAGACAATATTTTTCATTTCGAAGCACGAGAACGTATAGTGGCCATGACAATGCATAGTGGCGCCAGTTTTAAAATGTAAAATATTGTATTTTTTGCTATAAACTTAAACCTTATAAAAAGTTACTGAGACTGCACTTTTAGCGTTTACTGTGCATGTGTGGAATGCGCATATTCATTGACCATAGAAAAGTTGACAGAGGTGTTATAATATGAGAGTTACGGTAAAAATGTGGATACTTTTTACATTTTTACCTAATTTTCAGGCAAGTTGTAAATCTAGGATAAAATTGTTTTTTTATTCAGTATTGACAAAAAATTCTAACGCCCTGTCACCAATACCCTATATGAATGTCATCCTTACTCCAATACTTATTAACTTATGAAATACGTTCTGTGATTTCGAATGACGTATATTCCATGACATTTTCTGAGTAAATTAAGTTGCTTAGCATAGGTAACTTTAGTATAATTTTACAAGTTGCTTTATCTACTTCAAGAACAGAAAATCATGCATGAGAAGGTGACACCGGTTCCAGGTGGCAATCGATAGTATCTGCCTATCCCTTTGGGGACGCAGAGGCGTGAATATATATGTATTCTGTAGGATGAAATTCGTAACAATAGATTAAGTTTAATTAATTTAGCTTTTGACGACTTCCTTAGCGTGATTTGTTAACCACCTGCACACTAATCGTGAGGCCCCGGGTACGATTCCCGTTGGAGGCAGAGTTAAGAACTACGCTTTTGTTCTACTTTCCTGACTGGTCGTTGCTTATATAAGTATTTATCCATCTATAATAAGTATGCATTTTTTAAATATACGTTGACTAGTACCCTTAGCACAAGTCTTAAATGCACTTATCAAGGGGCCAGTTCAATTGGTGTAATAGTGTCCTACATTATTATTAAATAACCTTACCCCTCTGATTTAGCGATGTCCTTGAGACGTGGAACTATTTGTTTCTGGTCGAGGGGTGCAAATCGGAACCTTGTGCATCTCGACTGCAAAGCCGGGATGATCTTGCCTAAGTAGTTGCAGATTATGCAGAAACGCACGTTGTCTGTATACTTCTCTATTACTGAAAAAAACACAATAATATAGATAATAACGAGCTTATTTGATATTGAATAAAAATAAACTATATTCCAAACAATCAAACAAACGCTTTCGCGATCATTAACCCTTGCGGGTTGGTTCGTAGTATAGGTGTCTATATTTGCAATTCGGAGGTTGTAGTTCTATGAAAACATATTACAATACGTAGTACAAAAAATATTACGTAGAGCATCGATAATCCGCGACTATTTTCTTAGGATAGTGTGTGTGTGAATATAACATGTATTTTGTAAGTATGTATGGAGAAATAGCTTAAGCTTAGGCACAGTAATTAACAATACTATATAGGTAAATATGAACTCGAGACAGATTTCATATACATAACTCCCATTTACATACGTAAGGAAGAGAAGGTGATCGTATCGCCATTTTTCCGATCCTGGCAAACCACTTACGCTTCTTTAACATCAGTACATTTTTAAACATACTCTGGGTTTATACTAAGTTATGTTAATACCGGGTACTAAAAAATAATCCAATTTTTTCAAATCAAATTTATTTTCTATGTACAAAACTTATTGCAAGGTGCATATCAAAGATGAAAAAGTCCGTTTCTGCCATTTTCTCAAGGCTTTTCTGTTCATAATCAAAGCTTGTGTAGGTTGCACATTATTCGTGGCTGAATGCCCGTTTAGTTCCGTGTCTTTCTTTCCTGAAGATTTTTCTTTCTTTTTTGGCGCCCGTACCTTAATTCCTAACGAACTTGCTATTAAATGAGTTATTGCTTCGTTAACCTGAAACAGTAACAAGATAAATCAAGTAAACTTATTTAATAGTTCATTACAGATCTTTAACGTTCGCCTAATAGTCCGAATTTATAGTTACATACATACAAATCAAAAGATAGGGGGGTCAAACTGGATGCACGTGGCCCAGAACCGTGTTAAGTGGCGCAAACTGAAGGAGGCCTACACAAAACTGGTTGAAAGTGGCTGAGAAGAAGAAGAAGACATACACATCACGCCTGATTCCCTGTAGAGGGGTGGGCAGAGATCACGGATCCCCATTTGTCCCGATCCTGACAGACTACTTTCGCTTCATTGACACTCATACATCTTCTCATACACACTCGGCGGTTATAGGTACACCTAACGTCACCTTTTTCAATATAGCGTCTATCTGACTATATTTATAGTTACATGTCCTTTAGTCCCTTTCGGGGTGGACTAGTCCCTTAATCGCCTCCTACGACATTCCGGTAAGTTTTTACGGCGCGGACTAGATCAGGATATCATTAAAATTAGTAGTTCAGATAATATTAAATTCTGATTTAGTTGTAAATACTTGAAGAAATATTTTATGAAGTAAAATTACAGAAACACGTTCATGACCATTAACCCTTGTGGGGTAGTCGGAGGTTCGGGTTTCCATCTCCGCAATTGCGAATGTAGTAATTCTATGGCTACCTCGAACCCACGTGTTGACCATATAGTCAGTACTCAATGTAACAGATGGTAAGCCATGTCGCCATTTACAAGCACTAACTATACCTGTACGGGGAACAGGTAGATTTCCTCATGTTTTCCCTCACCGTAGTATTTTATGCATTTCGTAAATGTACATAGTAAAATGTATTTATAAATAACTTCACTCTCATTCACTAATCTTACCATTTCGCCAGTCCTGGCAGATCCCTTGAAGTTGTCCAGCAAATATTGAGACGCTAGCTTCTGCACATCCGATATGCGCATCGCTCTCTGATGGTCCAAGTCCGTTTTGTTGCCGAACAGCGCCATTTTCGGTCTCTTTTGTTCTTGGTCAAATATTTCGTTCACTCTTTTAATCCATAACGGTAACCGTTCGAAGCTCACTAAACTTGTCAAGTCGTATACAAATATAACTATCTGAAATAAATGTGTATGTTTAGGAATGTATATAGACGGTTGCTTAAAATAATTTATGTATAGTCACGTCCTTGAATGCCTTTCAGGCTGGACATGATCTCGGAAATACAATATTCCTTGGGACACTTATTAGCATAAATAATTAGAATGACAATGTTTAACTGTGTTAAATTATGTGAGAATATTTTACAATATTTTTAAAAGTTAGTACTTAAATAAAGATTTTACAACTACATAACAATAGTCTGACACTACATAAATTGACATAGGCATCGATGATATAACCATATAGTAATAAGAATATATGTCTCAATTACTATATGACAATATCATCTATGCCTCAATCTATTTATTAGTAGTACACAAACCTTATACTATATTATCTAAGCCTAGTAAAATAATAATAAAACACAATAAACTCACATCAGATTCATACAAGTAATTTTCAAGCATGGCAGTATCGAGAGAGCTACCCGCTATATCACAAATTTGTACCGACACTGGCGGTCGAATATTCAGGCACTGGCCAGCCATCATCTCTGCACCCTGAGTGCCTCCGGAGCGGCTGATGCCCAAGTATCTTGAACATAAGGTGCTCTGAAAGATAAATAAATAAAAGTCTAAAAGTTACTAATTACTTCAAATTTGGATAAAGTTCAAATGTTATAAGTGACCAACTATTTATAAGTTATAGTTATAGTGTTTATTTTGTTAGCAGCATAAAGTAGTCAAATTTATACTTAAGTATTGCAATACTTTTATAAGTAAGTCATTTTGTATAGCAAGTTATGACAAAATGGTTTACAGCTAATGTTTTAAACTTACTAAAAGTATCTTACTTACTTTCCCTGTATTAGGTTCTCCAACCAGCGCAATCTTAACATGTCTCGGCTCATCACATTCTTCATTATCCGACATATTAATCCATTTGACACAATCATTTAAAATATCAAATCTAAAATGTAACTATTATAACTTACTGATTGATTCAATTTCTTGAAACTTTTCAAGAAAACTTTTGTTTACCAATCCGTTGCCATGGTTACGGAATTCATTGGTTAGTGAACTTCTTCATAAAGTATTCCTAACGACCTTGTCATTAAAGTTTGAATGTGAATAACCTTAGTTAAATTATCAATACACTTATACGAGTATCCTGATAATTGACAACTAGGTATCATGTTCTGTATTAATATACATGGTCTAATTTTGGAACTAGCATGATATTTAAAAACTACTTTATATTGACTGTCAAGTTAGTTCCAAAGACCATTGCTGTGTTTTTGTCTTAGCATCTAATAACAACACCCACAGTGAACATAATGTGACTCATTATTCATACAATTGTATTACAATATTTTATATTATATTTATTTTCATTAAAATACATAATTTACAGACAATAATGGTGAGTGACAATATTATGAGGCAACTATGGGTAATCAGTCGTCTATGGTGCGTCAACAAAGTCAGCAGCTCAGTGAAAGTTGAAAATACAAATAATTATTTTCGCCTGAATATTTAGTCTATTGTGATGCCAAACTGGCTAAATATGTTCGCTTTGGGATAAGATTTGGATCCTCAACTGGAACAAACCGAAGAACAAGGAAGAGAACAAGGAATTGGAGCATCGATTTTGTTTTTCTTCGGTTGTGGCGGCTGGCGGCGTTGCTGTAACCATGGCGATGGAATAACAAGAAGTGCAAACGCCGTGGCATCAGTGTTTGTACTTTAGCCGACATAACCTTAGTGGTGAATGGCTTAATAAAGAATTAAAAAAAAAACTATGGGTAATAGTTAACGCCTATATACGGCGTTATGGTTCACTACCTATCACATTGGGTGCTGTTTATCTTGTGGAACGCAGGTTTCAAGTGACCAATACCTTTCATGCCTACGAAATTTCAGAGATGGGATCTCAAGCCTCATACAACCCCATCACAATGAAAAAGGGTGTGTGTATACACAAATCGTGAAGTGTATGTTATGTATTACAAAAATCTTAAAAAAACTTTTAAGAAACTATCTTTCTGTATTTAATATATTCAAAATATCTGAAAACTTACTTCTTCTCAAAGCATTCTGGGCATCATTGGTCATGGCGTCTGCTTCGTCAAGAATGATCAACTTAGGTCCAGCCTTGAATATGGTTCTTGTTGAAGCAAAGCTGAGGATTTGTCCCCTGACTATGCCAATACCACGGTCATCTGACGCGTTCAGTTCTAGTACCTGTAGAAAGAGGTAATTATGAATGTACTGTAATGAATTAAATACTATGGTGAGGAGGAAACCTAACTAACGAAGATTATTGAATCTCTATGTACATATTTATAATAGAAATACATTTATAAAATACATCAATATTGAAAAAAGGTGACGTAAGGAGTACCTATAACCGCCAAGAGTGTATGAGAGGATGTATGAATACCAATGAAGCGAAAGTGGTCTGTCAGGATCGGGACAAATGGGGATCCGTGATCTCTGCCTACCCCTCTACAGGGAATCAGGCGTGATGTGTATGTATGTATCAAATATTACCGTGAGGGAAAACTTCGTGAGGAAACCTACCTGTTCCCCAAACAGATAATAGTTAGTGCTTGTAAATGGTTTCATATTTTAGCACCTGTCATATTGAGTAGTATCTATTTGGTAAACATGTAGGTTAAAGTGCCTATAGAATTACTACCTCGGCAATAAAAGGGATGGACACCCAAGACCTCTGACTACCCCATAACAGATCTTGGTTATGACAATAATAAGTATTATTCATTTGAAAAAACCAACATGAGATTTGAAACTTGAATTTGCAGTGGACAGCAAGAGAGTCAGTATTTCTTAAATCTTTCTCTGACATATTATGTTCTTATAATGTTGATTACCGATTCTTACCATGGAATTGAATTGTTGTGGTGTGTACATCTTCTTGGCACATGCTAATATTGTTGATGTTTTACCCGTTCCAGGTGGTCCGTAAAATAGCAGATGTGGCAGTTGGTTGTCTTTCATGAATTGGTTGACTGAAATTAGCATTGTATCAGTGTAAAGATCAATTAATAAATGACAGTAAAGAAATAAATTTGTCAAATATGAGGGGTTAGCGGGGCATAAGAGAATTATAGTGATTACTTGAGGTGGGAATTGATAGTCTTCTCATTGGGACGCAAATGCGTGAATATGTAAACGCATGTATGAAAGTTATGTTAATAAATAGCCGCAAGAGACAGTATACTTTTACTGTGTTTTTGTTGTTTGAAAACAATAAACATACTTGTTCTAACTATATCATCGTGCGATACTAAATCTTCTAGCGTTGAAGGACGATATTTTTCCACCCTGAAAACGATAAGAATTACACATTAGTATTCATTTTGTGAAGGTAATTAAACAAATCTCAGCAAAATTTTATCTCAAGAGGTTATATTCTATAAAACGGTACCCACCATGGCAGATTCTTACTGGTATCTCCAACAGTCATACTGTTTGGCTCACTATAACTTTTATCTTAAACTAATTATTAACTTTACTTTCAAGTTAACAAAATAAATTGAATTAAACTGGTTAAATTACAGAAAATAAAAATACGCGGGTTTTTCTGTTTACATCAGTCAGTTGGTTTAGATTTCCATACACCGGCTTCTACTGTCAATATATTAGAGTGACACTAAACTGACAGTAACTTTAATGACGTCATACATCAAAACATATCTACGCTTCACGACTTGTGTATATACACTCCCTTTTTTATTATGGCGAGATAGTCAGAGGCTTGAATGCCCATCTCCGAAATTTCGAAGGCATATGGTCATTCGAAAAGTCGAAATTCGAAAAGAAGGTATGGGTCATTCGAAGCCCGCATATCACTAGATAGACAGCACCCAACGTGATAGGTAGTGAACCGTATCGCCGCATACTATAGGCACTGACTATTACCTATCCTGAGGGATAGGCAGGTTTCCTCACGATGTTTTTCCCTCACCGTTAGCGACTGTAAATTATGTACGTAAATGAAAAATTTCATTCATTGGTACTGGCATGTGTGTGTTCAGTGGTATTGGCATGTCAGAGTCGGGATTCGAACAAATAATGTTATACATGTACCATACAAATAGGCATGTGTGATCTCAGCTTACCCCGTATTCTTTCGAAACCACAGAATCTTGGTTATATTTTGTGTGATCGGTGTATTATAATGCATTTTATATCCTACCCTTAGTATTTTGATGAGAATACAGCGATTCAGCTTTATGGATATCAGTACAGCAATACGTTATCGAAATCGTTTTTGGTGGCAAATGATTGGTAACCCATTTTCGTTGAATCTCGTGAATTTCTATGATTATTTCAAGCACACTCAGAGTGCGCCCCATGTCATTCTAAAGTGTGATCATATTTTTCGTGTTGTCATATTATCATCACAAGTATGACTGTATATCCATTATAATATTGTTTGTAACAATATAATTTTTAATAAAGTATTTCATATTATGATCTGATATCCAAGTCCACACAGAAGCAAATAAAAAGAAATAAAAAACAACCAATACAAAAATATACAAATTTATTGACACCAATAAGGTTTTGTCCTTACTTCATAAAATAAATGATCATACAAAATGTTGTACTTATTATCTATTTGTATTATTCTTGATGTACTCTTCCATTGCGGTTTTCGTTACGCCTGAAAATCCATTGGCACCATCTAAAATAGCATTGCCTTGATCCCAGGGCCAGAGCACTCGCCTCCAGTATGTTCCGAGCATTTCTAAGCGGGCTTCTTCTGGTATGAAGTATTCACTATGGGGCTTCTCGTCTTTGCCTATGCCGAAGTAGTATTTGTGGCCGCTGGATTTCGATATCTTCGCTTCCCATGGTTCTGTGAAACAGAAGTGATGTTAGGAAATGGATATTGTTATTTTGTTAGTAATAGTTGTACTGTTTATTTAGATGTATATTTAACGCTAAAAGTGCAGTCCCAGTAACTTTTTATAAGTTTTACGTTTATAAGAACAAAAGACAATATTACATTTCGGAGCACGCGAACGCATAGTGGCGCCAGATTTAAAATGTAAAATATTGTCTTTTGTTCTTATAAACTTAAACCTTATAAAAAGTTATTGGGACTGCACTTTTAGCGCTGACTGTACATAAGTCTGTGTTTATTAATTGTATATTTACCGTTTATTGAATGATGAAATAGAAATAAATATTACTCTGTTATCAATACACACAATTGCGCAGGGAGCTGGAGGCAAATCACAATACCATAGCGCTGATCCAGGAGCCATGGATCAACAATGGAAAAATACAAGGACTGCCTTGCAGAAATGGTAAGGTACTAGCAGCCATAAATATAAACAACCCAAGATCATGTATATACATTCCAAATCATGTATCGCATGTATTAATGACCGAGTTCTGTTCCAGAGATCTAACTACCATTAAACTACGTTACCACGATGTGGGGCTCCCGCAGGTCATACTAGCGTCGGCCTACTTGCCGAGTGACGGCGAGATGCCTACTGCGGAACTGGCACAACTGGCAGGCCACTGCGAGCGTAATGGACTACAACTGGTCATTGCCGCGGACACGAATGCGCATCACACACTGTGGTGCAGCAGCAGTACAAACAGGAGAGGTGAGGAATTAGTCCAGTTTCTGTCCTCTACTAGCTTAAGAATTATTAATCACGGGTCCGAACCTACTTATGTAACTTCCAGAGCCCAAACTATTATAGACCTGACGCTGGCCTCCGAACGCGTCGGCGACCTAGTGCGGGGTTGGCACGTGTCGGACGAAGCGTCGTGCTCGGACCATAGGTGGATTCGTTTTGAGATGACAACGGAAACTATTGTAAGTAAACCACACAGAGACCCTAGAAGAACCAGCCGTAAACGATATTCCCGGCTTGCTGCGGCATCTCTTAATAACATAAACGTATGTAGCTCATACAAAACTTGTAATGAAATTAATAATCACGTGGAAGCAATAACTACTGCTTTAATAACTAGTTTCGAGGAATCGTGCCCGCTCGTGGGTTCCAACAGGAAGGCCAACAAGGGGTCAAAATGGTGGAGTCCGGAGATGGAAACCCTTAGAAACAAGATGCGCAAACTCTTCAACAGAGCAATGAATACTAGGGACGACGACGACTGGCTGTCTTATAACAACACTCGTGCAAAATACAAGAAACTAATCAGAAAATGCAAAAGAAATAGCTGGCGTCATTTCTGTAGTAACATTGAAACGACTGATCAAGCCAGCAGAATAACCAAGGTACTTAAGAAAGAGTCGCCCAGAACACCGGAGCGACTTAAAAAACCAGATGGTACCTACACTGAAACGGATCAAGAGACTTGCTCTCTCTTGCTCGATGTGCACTTCCCAGGAAGCATTCGTGCTGGCGTGGAAAGTAATGACGATGCACCGGGTTTTCAACCGAATGTAAACGACTGGGATGCGGCAAAATCCATAATAACCGCCGAAGCAGTTCTTGCAGCAATCGACAGCTTCCATCCATTTAAATCACCTGGCTTCGATGGTGTTTTTCCCGGACTGATGCGTTGGTGCTCTGGCCACCTTTGTGGCCATCTCATCTCCATCTACACGGGCTGCCTGGCGTTTCGTTACACACCAAGGCGATGGAGGGAAGTCAAAATAATATTCATACCGAAACCGGGTAAAAGTGACTACTCACAAGCAAAGTCCTTCAGGCCGATAAGTCTCACCTCATTTCTTCTAAAGGCACTGGAGAGGATATGCGACAAACACATAAGAAACACAACACTAATAAGTGCACCACTACACAAAAACCAACATGCGTATACTCAAGGCAAATCAACGGACTCAGCATTACACACTGTAATTGCACGCGTGGAGCAGGCCATCCACTACAAACAGTCTACGCTGGGATGCTTCATCGACATTGAGGGAGCATTCGACAGAACGAGCTTTGTGAGCATGGCACGGGCCCTTGAGGGGCGTGGCGTTGGGCCCGCCCTCGCAGGTTGGGTGGACGGCATGCTGAAGGGCAGGGCCGTCACCGTGACTGTGGGGGGGGCTGTGCGTGCTCAGGTTGTGCAGGGCTGCCCTCAGGGAGGTGTGCTTTCGCCACTTCTCTGGAATCTGGTGACTGATGGGCTCATCACGGAGCTGAATCACAGATCCTTCTTCACCGTGGGCTATGCTGATGACATTGCCATTCTCCTGAGCGGGCCTGTTGAGAGCACATTGTGCGACAGGATGGGTATGGCGCTCAGGTCGGTCGAAGATTGGTGTAGAAATAACGGACTGTCTGTGAATCCGTCAAAGACCGAACTTATGTTGTTCACCAAGAGGAGGAAAAGGGCGCCACTAAAGCTGCCACGGCTGTTTGGCGAGCGCCTGTCCCTGGCAACAGAGGTGAAATACTTGGGGATAATTCTTGATGACAACTTACGCTGGAACAAGCATTTGGACAAGAAGCTCGCAAGGGCCTGCGGGCTCTTCTTCCAGTGCAAACGGCTTATAGGCAAAACATGGGGCCTCAAACCTGAAATTACCAAGTGGATGTACACGACGCTGATCCGGCCCGTAGTGGCTTATGGTTCAGTCGTCTGGTGGCAAAGAACTGAATTGTCCACGGTGGTACAGAAACTTCAAAGATTCCAGAGAATCGCTACGACCGCAATAACCGGATGCATGAGGACAACTCCATCGGCTGCCCTTGAGGTCCTGGTGGACTTAGCGCCCTTGGATTTGTACATTCAGCAAGAGGCTACTATGGCCGCAATTAGAATCGATAACTCGGGCCACTGGGCTCGCAGCGACTGTCCTCACACTAGGATACTAAAAAGGGCCCTGGCAAGGGAACCGCTGTTGGCGGCATCGTGTGACAGAATCCCTGCCGTATGGGCAATGCAAAAAAACTACAGCATCAACATGCAGGAAGACGGAGATCGAGTGGACACCAAGTACGTCCGTATATACACGGATGGCTCCAAGACCCATAATGGCACTGGAGCGGGTATATACTCAATAGATCTCAACATAAATATATCACTGTCTCTGGGGGTCCACAGCTCCATATTCCAATGTGAATGTGTGGCAATTATCGAGGCGGCGGTCGCCGTTCTGCGACGTGGACTCAAGGGATACCACATAAAGGTGGTCTCGGACAGCGCTTCCGTCTTGATGGCGCTGTCCAGTACGACAATAACATCAAAGCTAATACACGAGTGTCATCTCCAGCTTACCAAGGTGTCCATTATGAATAGTGTGACACTGCAGTGGATTAGAGGACATAGTGGATCACTCGGGAACGACGCAGCGGATGAGCTTGCAAGAAGGGGCGCGGGGGCGACCTTGGTGGCTCCGGAGCCTTTGTTGCCCCTCCCCTTCAGCAAGTTCAGATCATGGATAAGAACCTGGACCAGGGAACTACAAAATTTGAGATGGAGGGAACTCGATGGCTCGAGCCATTCAAAGGAAGTTTTTCCAGAGTTGGCCCCCAAATTAACGAACAAATTACTTCAACTAACGAGAAGAGAACTGCGTGTGATGACCGAAAATATCACCGGCCATTGCAGACTAAACGGGCACCTATTCAAGCTCGGAATCACGGATAGCCCTCTGTGCAGGGGCTGCATTGACTCCACTGAAACCATTGGCCACGTTGTCCTGGAGTGCTGGGCCGTGGCTGAAGAACGGGCTAAAATCCTTGGGAAACCGGGGTCGCTTCGGGAAGCCTGTGAAGACGTTAGGCGTCTTCTGCGCTTCTGGCGGGTGCTGGGCTGGCTGGAATAGTCAGCGACATCACGCAAAATGGTCCCAGTGGGGACTAATTGCGGAAACCACGGAGCCCTACAAACTATCAATACACAACGTGTATTTAATTAAAACGTGTCTTTTCATATGCATCTACAGTCATACAAATTCTTTAATCATTATGGTGACGACGGGGTTATATATGTTAGAGTCATAATGTATTTGACCTTTTCAATAAAGCCTTTATTATTATCTATATAGCATTTCAATCACCCATATAACTCACCTTTAATCTCCTTAAGGAACAGGACAGACCCAATAATATAGAACATATCTTCGTCTTCAGGCAACAGGCTAGGCACGGCTATCGTCACCGCTTTTCTATATTGCTTCATAGCCCTATATTCTATAGTACTGAGGGAGGAAGCGAAGTTTTCCATGTTCATTAGACGCTTACACCGAAGCGGCGCGGATTTCTTGTCAAATGGCTTGTGAACAGCCATGCAGAATAGACTTATTTGGTTCAACCTGTAGGTAGATAGGATGTGTTAGTTTAAGGGAAAGAACATTTAGTTTTGCATATGTAAAGTATGTAAGTGATAAATGTAAATTCATACAAAACTCATTGATATTCATAAATAAAAATTATTAGTAAAAAAATAGATTGTAAATAATTAATATTGCACATGTAAAATATGTTAGCGATAAATGCAAATTCATAGAAAACTCATTGATTTTCATAAATAAACGTTATTCATTAAAGAAAAGGTTATATTTTAGTTTTGTTTTACAATATAGAATCAAAACCTGTTTGACATTGTATAAAATAACAAGAAGAATTTAAATGGTGGTGAATTTATTCGAGATAATTTTTGTGGATACTAATTAACCCCGAATCATATTATTATTCGTTTATAGACACATCTACTGAGGTTATTGTATCCTATGATTAGTACATTCATTAAAATAATATACTGAAAGAAATTCATTGATTAACATTTGACTAATCTATACATTTACGTACCTTTCACTTAGTGGCAAGTGAGAAATATCCATCCCACCTAACATAAGCCCGTCTATAACATGCAACGATTTGCTTCTCAACTGACTACTTCCCTCGCCACGAAACTCCTTTACAATCTGAAACAGTTTGAAATAAATGAAATTATAGTATTATTATCATTCATTTATCATATCAGGAAGAAGCTTATAATTTTGTGGATTTATGACTGAATTTATGTTAGAAACCTTAGCTTCTAAGCACGGCATCCTAATTATGAAGCGTCTTTAACAACGTATAATACAATACGTTTAAAACAACGCTGAAATCTTAATTTAATTTACAAGCATCACGTAAAATAACGGCTTGTGCTCTATTTCCACTCTTCTGTACAGAAAGGCGCATGTTTAATAATAATAATGTTTGGACATTATTACACCAATTGAACTAGTCCCTTGGTAAGTACATTTAAGACTTGTGTTAAGAGTACTAGTCAACGTAATTTTAAGAAATACATATATAGCATATATAATCAACGACCAGACTGGAAAGCAGTAGAAAAGCGTAGTTCTTAACTCTGCCTCCACCGGGAATCGAACCCGGGACCGCACAATTAGCGTTCCGGCAGCTAACCGATCGCGCCACGGAGGTCGTCAAAATCATCGTCGTATAATCTAAGAACAATTAAAAAAGTATCAATAGGATGTATACTATATTTATATCAAGAACAGCGTACCTCTCCGTAAAAAAGCGTTTTGGCGGGCAACGTGACATTCACGTCCATGACTAGATTCCACCTAATTCCGTCCATCTGGTACACTTGCTTACCGCCGCAGCCTGCAATAAACCATGTGAATTATAAATCAAGGTATTTTGACCTATTATTATAGTTATTGGAAAATTTGGCCAAATTATTACAGCACTATCCAATTATGATACTGCAGAAAAACAATAATATAAATGTAGCTATGCTTTCGATATGTAAAATTTAGACCCATTATTAACATTAAAACAATAAAATTGTAATGTGCATTAAGAAACTGATTTCTGAAAAGGAATACTATATGTCATCATGACCTTAAAAGTTTCGCTAAAAGTGGCTGAAGGCATGTTTTATCACTAAGGTTCTATCCACTCCGAACGTATGTATATTATATGTAGAAGTAAGAAAACAAGCTGAAATTATTTATTTTCATAATACAAAATATTGTTTATGGTTCCTAGTAAAGACAAAAGCGTTCACGACCATTAATCCTTGCGGGGTAATCAGGGGTTCCGGTGTCCATCTACACAATTGCGAAGTTAGCAATTCTATGGCCACTTCAAACCAACGTGTCTTAAAAAAAATACATTTAGGAAGTGCATCGAATATTACTGTTAGGAAAAACATCGTGATGATACCTACCTGTTTCCCGAACAGGTAACAGTCAGTGCTTGTTAATCGCAACATGCTTACCACCTGTCACATTTATGACTGACTATCAGGTCAACACGTGGGTTCCTTCCTACCTATTAAATAAATGCGCAAAACTCATTTTATTTACTATGTGAGACCGGGACGTATCACGATAAATTAATAAACATATCTGATTACCTTTATTTTGCCCACCTTTATTTTTCACACAATAAATAAAATGAGTATAAATCGCGAGTGTTTAAAAATAACTATTGCACAAAACTCACTCATAAACAACTTCAAATCCGGGCTATTGCGAGCGCTGCTTAAGAATACGAAGTGCCAATCGTATACGTTGCGGAACACGTTGAGATCGCTCGCCGCGGTCAGGTACTCGGGTTGTTTGGCCAAAATGTTACTCTTAAAGGTGATCGGACTAGAAAACTCTGGCGGGCGTATCCTTATATTCTCTACTATGCAGACTAACATATCATCGGGGCCGTATCGGTCGGGAGGGGTCCGTAATTTGTCCGGTAACTGTGAAAGGGGAAATAATTTTGTAGAGTATTTGTTTTATTTGTAATGAACTTTATATTTACTTTATATGACTGTCTTATACAAATTTCTGTGAGGAAAAGCATCGTAAGTAAATCAATTTTACGCCCTAGATAGGCGACGGTGACGGATTTACCACCTGTTATATTGGGTACTGACAATCTGGGAACCAAGTTCATTTTACAAAATCGTTGTTCAGTAGAATCACAATTGTAGTTCATTTGTTTGGTGTGAAATTTTTAGTGGAGTAGCAAGAGTGTCAAATTGAAATTAATTAGTCGACTTTGGTCCCTGGTGTAACTTCATCATGATGTATAATATTGGTCACTCTAGTTACATACTAATGTGATCTAAGGGTTTAAAGTTATGCGTAACTATGTTTTACAAACAACATTGAACACTTATTGCGATCAAGCAAGCCATGCACTAATACAATGTTTCCATACTATAATATAACAAATGATTTAGGCAAAAATAAAAAACTAAAAAACCAGAAATGTGTGAACTAGAGTACCCGCCACATACGGTGGCAGTAGCCAAACTTGGAACTAAATTTGACGTTTCCGCCATTGCGTGTTATTTTGTATGAAAAGTAAATTTAGTATTACCAGCGTTGTGTTTTTTGCCCACTCTTTGTAATTTTTATGTTTGTTAAGGGTGATTATAATAAATTGATTTCCGGAGTTTCTTGTTAGTTCTTCTCCAAGCTAGGGTCTCCGCTGATCTAACCTCGGTAAAAAATATGTAAAGACAATGCTCAGTGCCATGTTTGAAATAATAGTTTTAAGAGATTCGCGATTTATACTCATGATATAAGATATAAGGGTGTGTATAAGATTGATTGCAGCTGTGGGAAATCCTATGTCGAACAGACTAAACGGTCTATTGCGGACAGAGTGAAGGAACACATAATATATGTAATATATAATAAGAAGGATAAGTCCCGTTAATTATTAATCATGTTTGAAATAGTATAATAAACATATTTTGACTTTGATATATTAATTTGTTTTATTTGAGTTTATAGCTCTGCAACCAAAGATCGTTACAAATGAAACCTATAATGTTTCGAGCCGTATGGCACAGTGAGTGCTAGTTTTGGCGTGTTTACTGGTAACACTGAATTACGCGACTGTGGCGACGCCTCCAACTGCCACCGTATGTGGCGCGATCTCTATTGTTTTTTTTAACCACAAATGGTAGGTAAGTCCTATGTTTTTAAAAACACAGACAGTAACACTAAAACATTAGATTTATAAAACAAAAATAAACTGTATGTTTTATCTAGCTTTAGCTTCTTGTATCTTTAATTTATCTTTAATTACCACGTGGTTATTACACAAAAAAAAAAAAAATAAAGCATTTAATTACAGCCAGAACGACATAGACAATACAAATATTTACGAATCAAACTCACAAACTAGGGGGTATAGCTTGTGCATGCTATTGTCGCAGCAAAAAGGTTCTAACTCAGCTGGGTACGTTACGTTTAGTGGCAAACGCAACGCTGATATTATGTTAGAACCAACAAGAGGGCAAAATTAACAATAAGACCTTTTAACCGCCTGAGTCAGATTTATCCGACACAAAAACTCGTTAATTATTTACACAATTTCTAAACATATTGCGATGTTTTACCCTAAAATACATTGCTTTTTCGAAAGTTTATATATTCAACCTTTTATTTAATGTTATAATTCAGAAGTATACATAACATCTCTATTTTCGTAGGTATCTTTCGATTTAATGTACCGGGCGCTGGGGGCACGCCAACTGATAAAAGTTGTGGCGGTTAAAAGGTTAATAAACCATCTACATATGTCTTATAAAGTAATAGCGCATTAACCTGCAGGGGACACATTGCGAAGGCGGTCGAAGCGAAGCTGTATACGTTACAATTGATGCACAACATACTTGCCACAGCTGCAAACACTGTTGACGCATCTCCGCTTGAGCGGGCTCCCTTATGAGGTACGATTTACTGTATTCGGCTATCTTGAGAAGACTCTTTATTTGTTTCTCGCCTATACTGTGTGAGAAAAATCAATTAAATTTTTTGTTGCGTTTGGGTGATTATTCAGTTCAATTATTTGTTGCATGTGTTGATAAACAATGGCGAAAATTGAAGATTTTGACTTATACGGAAAATTATTGGGTTTCCAAAGATTTTGTCATACATACATATACATTCACGTCCTCAAATCCCTTTCGGGTGGAAAGAAACTTGAAAACAATAATATCTCCAAGATACCAATTCCATATAACATCACAACCCCAATAGCAAGAATATTGGGGTTGTGATGTTATATGGAATTGGTAACAGGTTGCTAGCCCATCGCCCAACAGGCTTCATTGACCCCTACTCCCTTAGTCACCTCCTACGAAATGCCAGGAAGAACGGCGACTATTTTGCATTCTTTTGCCACCCAGACTATACTATAGAGACGTTTTTATCATAATTCTGAACAATATAAGAATAAGTATAAAATGTAACAATAAATAACAATATGATCAGGCTGATAACTTCTAGAATAGTATTCGTACCTTTAATCACAACAAAAAAAAACCTATAAAATATCCCAACCACATCACTAAACCTACTTATTCCACTCAAAACTCATACTCACAAGCAATTAGTCTTGTATATATAGTCGAAAAACTCCTTATTATCTTGCAATACATCTAATGGAACTAATTCCGTCACATCCAACCCATTTTCTCCTTCCCTCCACAGAATATTGTTGACTTCTATCAGATGTCTCTCTATGACATCTGTGTTGGCCCGTTTCCATTTACATATTAAATAACGCTCTGAATTCGCCGGCCTTGATGTTACTGGTTTGTGTATGCTTACTGCAAAATGGTTTCATACTTAACATGTAAGATAAAGTAACTAAATAATATGGAAAAAAAAAAACTCTTTTTAAGTGTATAATTAGGTAAAAGGTGAACTGAATACAGCAATCTTTAAGCATTGTCGAATATCTTTCTGAAGAGGTGGTACAATTCAAAATTTAAACTAGAATGAAATGTATCCTTTTTGTACAAAGACACTATAGGTTATACTACGCTTATAAAATAAAATGCTTTTATTGAAAGTCCAAATAAAAACATTTTGACATAAAAAATTGTCATTAAAATTAGTTAATCTTAAAAAATTAGATTAAATCTAATTAAAACTAAAAATAAAACTACTCACATTACGTAAAGAAAAATTCTGCAGAGAAGAAATGCAAAGAAATTCTGCAGACATTATTCAATACAACTTCAGTTAATTAATCCATCAGAATATGATTGCAGCCAAACCATATATGATACATTATGACCCCCATATATGACCCTCTATCTCAACGTCATTAAAATTTCTCTTAAGCATTATGTGAAGAAACAATTATAACCCCTATATTGACTAAATATTCCGTATATAAAGTACATAGAACTTCACTCACCATGTTCAAAACAGTGATACATCAGATAGACTAGACCCACACTAAAAGGCGTAAAAATGTCGAACAATTTCACAACAAAATGGCCGTCTGGTCTCACTAACGTTAAGCCAGTTATACATTGGCACAAATACAACTGTTTCGATAGAATTTCTTGTAGATTTTCCTGGCCATCCACTGAAAAACCCTGGAATAAAAGACTTTATTAAGTTCTTTATGAACCTTTATTTTAAAACTGTTTTATGCGTCGTCTATATATATACACATATCGCGTATATGTGAGTTAAATAATATAAAAGGTATACCAATAATATGAAAATATACCAGGTTATTGTATATTATCGAAAAAAATTAGAGACATGATCATCGCATTGATGTTGACTTTCTGTGTAGCTAATAATTCTAAAAATTCATCATCATTAAGGTCATATGTAAATTACATGTTAAATAATTATTTAAAAAAAAAACGGTCTCGATGCATACTAATTTTAATGAAATGAAATAGATTGCTTTTTATTCAATAAAATCACTTATTGAAAGTCAAAAATAACATTTTCACATGAAAAATTATTCTTAAAAAAAAAACTAATTAAACGCTTGCTACATTTATTCAATGAATATTTTGCCAATATCAAGCATTTCAATACACTTACACCATCACCCATGACAAAGTGTACGCCCTTATTCTCTGTATGTTTGAGCACTTCCTCTTTCAACGAAGCCAGATTGGCTGGATTGAACACGTTGCCATCGCCTTCCACGCCGTAATACGGGTTGAAGGTTTCTGGCGGGCCCGCGTAGAAATCGGATAGCTTGAAGTCATTCCCACTACGGAGGGTGAAGCCGAAGCCTGATAAAAGGAATTCAAATATAATATAAAAATATATAATAAGGGAAAACATCGTGAGGAAACCTGCCTAGGTAATAGTCAGTGCCTATATACGGCGATACGGTTCACTACCTATCACGTTGGGTGCTGTCTATCTAGTGATACGCGGGCTTCGAAAGACCCATACCTAACATGCCTTCGAAATTTCGGAGATGGGCATTCAAGCCTCTGACTACCCCGCCATAACAAAAAAGGGAGTGTGTATACACAAGTCGTGAAGCGTATGTATGTAAAATATAATCAATACTGTAAGAACGAATAATAAAAAATGTGACGACCATGGCTGCTGCAACGTAGCCGAAATCGGGTTAATAAAGGTATCTTTATTATACATATAAAAACTTACGCGATAAGTCCCGTTAGTTATTAATCATGAGTATAAATCGCGAATCTGTTAAAACTATAATGAAAAATGTGTTGACAAGCACGTTGGATACCACACTTTTACCATAGCGGGGTTGTGATTGCATTCATAATATTTGTGAGTTATGGTCGCCTACTACGATTAGCGAGAAAAAACAGCTAAATAGTTTTTTTACGTCTAAGACTAATCTTTTAATGAATCTGGAGTGTACAATGCAACCCATGAAAACTATACTCTATTTTAATCCATGAACATTATTTATATTAAAAGATAATAACCCGGTTTCGGTCGTCCAGTACACGATTTTGAGGTCGATAATCGTCTTTTCCCCAGCCATACACATACACATATAAAAGCCATTAGAAAAAATAACAATGCCTTTGCCATTGGAATTTAACGAAATACTTTCTAATACATATTTGTAGATAAATATTGTCGAAACAAAATTAGTATTTCTTTATGTTTTATTATTCTAATAATGTTTCTATCAAGAAAAATAAGATTTGTTAATATTATAGATAATATTTGATACCTACATACCTTTAGCTCTCCAACCCCGCCTGAACAGTATATACTCCGAAAACCCACCAGGTCCCGCGCACACATCAGCAAAATACAGTAGCTCCTTTCTATCGATTGCACTCTCGCCGTCTTTCCGCCTCGGCTTTGTAAACATGAAGTCACATATAGCGTCTAAGTTAGCCATTTTAACTGCGGCCCTGTTCAGGAATATCACACCGCCTATAGTTTCGTATGGATTGCTTCTGGCTCTCGCGTTCTTGAGGTCTTCGTCGTGTATTGAATCGAATATTGTCTGTAATTGGGAAGTTTATTTAGATTTCGACCAAGTGTGTTAGAGATAGTCTTAGAATGACTGCCTCCTTAATTGCGCAAAATGAACATGTGAACCTGACAACCCCGTAAGGGTTAATGGTCGTGAAAGTATTTGTCTTTTTCGACCAATCTCCAAGTCGTCCAATCTTCGACCAAGTCTCAATCTAGCTATAAATAAATATATGAGATGAGTGAGACTAGGGGACCATAGAATGTATCATATTATGGGTTAACAACCTGACACAAATGTTCCATAATATAAATGCTATCACAATCTCAATATTAATACTAAGTGATCAAGTAGATATTATATCTCTAAGGTTCTGTCCACTCCGAAAGGAATGAAAGGACGTGAATGTGAAAATATCTTTCATTTAACATTGTCTATACCATACAAAACACAATTAAAATTATGCAGTTATTCAGAAATTATTATTTGTACATTCTCATACAATGTCGCTGTTCAAACAAAATTATGCAATACACATGGCAAATGTAAATATGTTACGAAATTTGACTACAGACATTCATATTTACGTATGTACAGTCAACGCTAAAAGTGCAGTCCCTGTAACTTTTTATAAGGTTTAGGTTTATAAGAACAAAAGACAATATTTTTTCATTTTAAAACTGGCGCCATTATGCATTGTCATGGCCACTATACGTTCGCGTGCTTCGAAATGAAAAATATTGTCTTTTGTTCTTACAAACGTAAACCTTATAAGAAAAGTTACTGGGACTGCTCTTTTAGCGTTGACTGTACATATTACTAATGCCTACGTCTTTTATCACTATCACCAAGTAAGTTTGTAAGTACATTCACTACATATTTACCATGATTTACCATGGTCACAGGTCGAATAAGCCACAGGATATTAACAAGTCATATTTTATCACATTTCTACGTATGTATTATGGAAGTTTTACCAACTTACACGACAAAGACAAACGCGTTCACGACCATTAACCCTTACGGGGTAGTTAGAGGATCCATCTCTGCAATTGCGAAGTCAGTGATTCTATTGACACAGATAATCAGTACTCAATGTGATAGGTGGTAAGCCATGTCGCCATTTACAAGCACTAACTCACGATGTTTCACCGTATAATTCGATGCATTTTGTAAATGTCTGTGTGTGTGTTTTCATTACGAAAATGTACATACCAATTCATTTAACTTCATTTTCATTGGTACATGCTCCAGCGGGATTTGAACCCTGTACCCACTGATACAGAGCCAAGCCTAGATTACTACATCATCTTGATTTATATATATGTATAAATTTACGTTCTTTATTGCATTTCAGGGTGAACATAACCTTCAAGACACCGCAATATCTGCATGGAAACTTTTTAACATGAATATTGGGATTGTGATGTAATATGGAACATGTGTGATAACTAGCCTATCGCCCAACGTGTCCTAGTTATTTATTCACCTCCAGAGATTCGCATGTCTATCTCCGCAATCGCATATTAACCTGATAGTTAGTACTAAATGTCACCATTTAGTAGCAATATAACCTGTTGGGCCAACAGATAAGTTCCTTTACGATTTTTTTCTCTCACTGTAAAAGATTAATATTTTCTTAAATATGTACAAATAATGTTCTTACTTTAGCATTCAATACGCCTTTAAGAACATCAGCATCCACAAAATTGGTTTCATCCTCCACATTGAGTTTCTTTTGTCCTGTTTTCATCCAACCCTTCAAGGTTTCGTATGTTAACGGCTCTTTTGTTGCAGGAGGTAGCCATAACTAAAAATATAAGAAAGATTTTAATAATCATTCTAAAGTAAACATAGGTTTACAATTTGATAAGTAATATTGTACAAATTTCTTTAATTAATTATTAGTGCCATAAAATAATGTACTATATACACCAGCAAATTTTGTCTACAATGCTTTATCCCCCTTAGACTTACACAGATACCTATTGTAACATATTTAATTTTGCCACACCAATATCGTAAATTTAAATTTGAGCCTACTTTTAGCAAATTTCTGAAAATCACACTATTTAAAATCATACCAAAACAATATAACAAAAGAAACACATATAGTTTGTTAGAAAATATCTTTACCACTTCCTCCTTAGCCTGTGGCTTATCATCACCTGCAGTCCACTTAAAATCAGTCGGAATCTCCCCGACCTCCGCTGGCTGAGTGCCTAAACCTCTTCTGCCCTTTTGCCTTTGCGCTTCCACCGGTTCCAACCTTCCACTCTCCAATTTACCCAGACCCTTGCCTGGCTTGAACCCCATATTAGCCATCATCCGCTTAGCCATATCTGAGTAACCTCCTTGCACTGAGTTATCCATCTCTATATTACTATCTCTGTTGTAAAATGAGCCTCCGGAATCAAAGCTCATTCTGCGAGAGTTGTCCGAGTCGTTATCGTTGTCGAACGTGGGTTTGTAGTCACTGAACTGGTCTATTGAGGAGCTTCGGCTCAACATGTGACTGTCTGTTGGTTGCATTGGTGATGAGTTCTTGCTGTGGTTATTCGCTGAGTCTTCGTCCATGTCTTGGGAGGCTAGAAATAAAAAATAAATACATTATATTAGAAGCACTTATAACCGCAGAGTGTGTATGGGGAAGTGGAAGATCGGGACAGATGGGGATCCATGATCTCTGCCTACCTGTCTACAGGGATTAAGGCATGATGTGTATGAATGTATGAAATGCAAAGTACTACTACAACTGTCAAATTAGTATGTTTATACATAATATACTTTGTAATAGTTGACCTTCAATATGTATCAAGTGACATGGGCAACAAATGTGTTTACTTTGTTTGTCAATCTAAGAAATACATTATACAATATCATTGTAGAACTATACTTCTAAAGGGACATAGAGAAAGGTAAGTAGGTTATAAAAACTGCTTGTTTTAAGAATAGACAATAACTCCACTAGACAACTTGTAACTCAAACAGTCACATTAAGTGTGAAACATGAGTTAGATAGATAAAAATAAGAAACTTCACCATTAAAGAGATGATATGCAGACCTCTGACTACCCCATAAGAGATTACACTCCTTGAATGTGGCATAGGTGGTCTAACTGGGGGAGGACTAATACTACGGTGAGGGAAAACATGGTGAGGAAACCTACCTATTCCCCGAACAGACAATAATTTGTGCCTGTGAACCACGTGTCACATTGAGTTCTGACTATATGGTCAACATGTGGGTTTGAGATGGCCATATAATTACTACCTTTGCAATTGCGGAGATGGTCACCTGAACCTCTGACTACCCCGCAAGGGTTAATGGTTGTGAACATATCTGTTGTTTTGTCTTTGTAGTCTAACTGTAAACTTATTCATACTTAAATGCATATACAATCACATCCCTAAATCCCTTTTGATGTAGACAACCTCAGAGACACAACAATCTCCTAGGTCACTACTGAGCATGAATATTGGGATTGTTATGTTAAATAATATAAAAGTCTAACCTGAATTAAAGGATAGAGATGAATATGTGCCCAGCGTATTATGTCTAAGTCTTTTGGCTGGTTTATCTTCACTGCTAGCATAGCCCTCTTCAAGTCCATCTGAGAAAAACAATTTATTTTAATAAAGATAGTAAGATCGGTTTATCAGAGATTAAGTGAGTTGATACTTTGTTCAGAAAAGTATGTATATACATACGTATCAATGCACTCACATACACGTTGCGAAAAGGTGTGAAAAATACTTGTACTTGTTTGTTATTTATTCACTTGTTGGACATAGTAATAAATAATAAGTCTACCCTCCAGCCAAATAATATTTTTATTGATATGTTATGTATAAATTTATGCAAAATTTCGCGATTACAAGGACAAAATACAAGGTCTTCTACGATGTATGAAAACCTTAACCTCTCTAATACGAGGACATGGTATAGTTTCCTTGTGCTGTTCCAAAAGATACATATTTTTACCCTGATAATAAGGTATTAAAATACATTTTGGAAATAAATCACATTCTCTTACCTGAAGAACTCATGTTGAGTTTGAAAACAAGATCGATCGATTTTATTTATGTTCAATGCTGTTTAGTTTTGAACTCTGCCAATCAATAATATTTATATTGTAACTATATTCAATCGTAAGCTTAGCACTTCTAACTTAAATAATATTTAAATGCTACTAAATTCTCAAAACAAACCTACAATCAAGATAATCAAATCAATCAATAATGAGTATTTGTATAGGTTATATTCTATTCAGAGTGCACGCACAGAGAATGTGCGTATTCTTTCTTGTATAGTCTATGTACTCTATTATAATGACGAATATTTTGGCAATTACCGGTAACCAGAATGAAAGTGCTGATAAAGTATGTTTATAAATTTTTGCCTCTTGCGATTCTAAATAATAATAATATTCTAATATGTAATAGTAATAAGTAATAATAATATTTGGTCTTTATTACACCAATTGAACTAGCCTCTTGGTAAGTTCATTTAAGACTTGTGTTGAGGGTACTAGTCAACGTATATTTAAGAAATATATACATATTATATACAGATAAATACATATATATCATATATGATCAACGACCAGACTGGAAAGCAGTAGAAAAGCGTAGTTCTTAACTCTGCCTCCACCGGGAATCGAACCCGGGACCTCACGATTAGCGTTCCGGTGGCTAACCGATTGCGCCACGGAAGTCGTCAAATGTCTTAACATATTAGAGTACCTGATCAATTATTATATAGAACTACAGTCTGGCTAACGAAAGTAGATACTGAAAAAGCGCGGCAAATTTAAAATATATTAGCATTGCAACCCTAAAATAAAAAGGAAAGTCGGAACAACTCACTTTGATACTTTGACATTTATTTTTATTTTACTAGTGGATACTTGCAATTTTGTCCGCGTTATGACGTGATTAAAAGTAGCTTATAGATCATTTATTCATAAATTCAAATTAAGTTATATACAATAAAACAAGGAATTAAAACTAACAAAATATTTACAAACTTAAAACTAATTAAAATAAATTACCTATAAATTAAATATGTCTAAAAAATTGTCGCTGTCATTGGAGCGCAGAGTGCCCAATATGCTGGCAGCATTCCCCCTCTGAATAGCCAGACTAATTCTCTGGCGGAGGAAGCTACCAGCCCTGCAATCCCCACTGGACTCTTGCAGGCGATGGGCAAGATCCCTTATGACCCCATGAGCCGCGCCCCCCCAAGAGCCGAGAGTTTCAACGGCGAAAGGAACAAAACTATATTCCCCACCAAGTGAAGAATATTTTCGCCGCTTCAAACTCTCTGCCGCAGCAGCAGCAGATCCCGCCTCGACAGCGCTCCGGGAGACATGACAAGGCGCCAATGTGTCAACGCAGGTGGCATCCCACACCAGAGCCTTGCCACTCTTCCATGGAATGAGCGTCATACCATCCGGTCTCTTGCCATCGTCGCGTACCAGACCGGAAGGCTCCAGCACTGCAGGTACACGAGCGCTGACAAGAGCGCGGCGTATGACGTCATTCAGAGCCGCGTGACGTGACAGGCGACCTGCACTGCGCTGGCACGACAGCCCATGATGCCCGAAGGGATCGACATCTGTCCCACAACGACAGCGATGTGTCCCACAAATCTTAGCGCCTACCCTGAGACATACTGCTAGACAGAAGCTGGTTCTATCTAGCAGTGTGCCGATAACTGCGGAAGGCAGGGCGTTTAACCAATACCCCGACTCTGGCCTGGCAGCCGCTAAGAGTCGAGCACGCTGTGTAACACAAGAAACTGAATTTAAAAGGTTTAATTGAATCTGTTTACACAGCGGCTCGTCCCATAGCCTTTGCGATGCCAAAACAAGAGGAGTATCGGTCCCGGGATCAACCAAAACTAACCACGCCTCCCTCGCTTCATCTAGACTAGTCATTAATGAATGACCGATACTAGGGTCGACGATTTTCAGGCACAATTCCGACGTGCCATAGACAGAAGAGAGGAAGGCTGGGAGCGCCACACCCGAAGCGCAACGAATGCCCAACCCGCCAAAACGAATGGGAAGTGATGCCTGTGTCCAACAATGATCAGTGAAATTACAATTTAGGATTTTGGATAAGGTTGACCGAATAATATTGTCCAACTGTTCTAAAAAGAAATGATGTTTCCAAAGATAACTAGTTCTAAGAAAATATAAAAAATTTGGAATAAATATACAATATTTAATGATGGTGTAAGCCAAATGCGGTGATATGTTTTCCAATCATATAGTATATATATAGTAGCTTATATAACTTGTTATCTCTTTATTAACTCCATACCAAACATTACACGGATACGACACTCCATTGTAGCGTATTAAAGAAACAAAAAGAACAAACAAAAAATAAATTATAGGAATAATGTACTTACTTAATTATAATAAAAAAATATCAAGACATTTTACGCAAGCCAACCTAACCTAACTTTACGCAAGTCAACCATAAGGAACCATAAAGAAACATCAACAACACGCCAACTTCGGCGTCAGAAATAGGAATACCATACACTAATTCTGATTTTACCAAATTTTTCGGAAAATAGACACAAATTAATTTTTTTTAAATAAAATTGTTAAGTTTTTCCCTACATAATTAGTTAATACATAGTGTACCTAATTACTTAAGCTATTTATTAGACCAACGTAAGGCTTACTGTAGTTCTTGAAATGACCCAACACGTACATACGAAACTTATTTTCGATTAACACAATTTTAGCAGACATACGAATTTTTAAAACTCATTTTATAAAATGTTTTAAATGAGTTTGTTTAAAAAATGCCTTTTTGGAATTAATTGTTCCTAAGTACTTTCTACCTAAAATACCCTAATTGTAGTGTAAATATCCAATGGTAGGAACACTTTAGTGTTGTCATATAAAAAGTTTGCAAAATAATCCAGTATCTACTTTCGTTAGCCAGACTATACAGAACCCAAACTCAGTATTGATAAGTGAGTCGCGAAAATATACTTATAGTACTGTATAGTATTATATTATCTGTGCTTAGGTGCTTATAGATTTAGTTGTTCGTTCGGTCGATGCTGGATCATTTCTTTCAGTCGTTTCATTCATTCAACGACGCCATTTTGGGTCGATTTCTTGGAGGCGTCGCGTGTTACCGAAGTGAATTTCAAATTTTTCAATTTATCATAATATTCTTTTATTAAACAACGTGCAAAATGGTTGATAAGATTGATATGTCCCTGGATGACATTATTAAGTCTAGTAAAAGACCTCGAGGCGGTGGAGCAGGACGCAAGTTTGATGGCAACAGAAGACCTGGACGTGGGGGTGGTAGAGGCGGCTTTAGAAATAATCGAGTTGGCGGTGGTATTACTAAAGGAAGAAATCGCGGCGCTGGAGGAATTAAATCAAACAACTACGCTCGGGTAATTGTCAAAATGAGTTCTAAAGTTGCAGATTATCGGCGGACATATTGTTTCACAATGACGCATTATTGCCGATGAGATCTTGAGAGGTCGTTCGCGTGGACAATGCATTCTTTCGTGAACAGAATTGCTCCAGTACTTGGTTGTTAGGAAGCCACTCCAGTGGTTTCCATCCTAAATAGCTGATGTTGACGCAGTTATTTTCCCTGACACTTCGGTAGTTGTCCAATTTTCTCTATTTTTAAAGCACCACTGTTAGTCGGAAGTGGACTTTTATTTCCGTACACGCAAGTGAAACTCAATTACATGGTTTACATGGTATTGACTACATGGCTTCTAAAATGTGCTATGGTAAAGTTCTTTCATTGTAACCTGCCATCGTAATGCGGTTACCTAATCCAAGGGAGTACCCGGGACCATCCTGTCGGGGAGGGAGATCTTCTTTGATGCTGTCAGAAGTTCCGAAGCAGACTGGATCTTGAAGATTTAAGTGAAATCTTTTTGGACTCCTGAATCAGTGTTAGTTGTGTCATTAGTGAAAAAATGTGTTACTATTGTTAATAAATATATTGTTATTTCTAATTTTACTGCAATTCTATTTTGTTCAGTTATTGTTTAATTGTCAAAGTCATGATGTATTAGTCAACCGGCAAGGTTTGCACCTAGGGTTTGACTTGTGGCATGACCTACCACGGACTCCATATTTCAGGGTGATGTAAACAGCGCTTGGAAACATGACATGTTCAATGATCTTGCTGAACGGAGAATACCAAGAGGTGCTCCCCTAACCACGGGGCCCACCAAGTTATTAGTCTCCAACCTTGATTTTGGAGTGTCAGACTCTGACATACAGGAGCTGTTTTCTGAATTTGGCAATCTCAAAAGTGCCGCTGTGCACTACGATAGATCTGGCAGATCCCTAGGTAAGAATCTAATTTTAATAACATCTACACTTTTCAATATATTGTCTAAGTACAGTTCATATTGCTAAAATTAAAGTATATAATTATCATACTTTACACAGATATAAAATATCATATTTTAACTTTCATAAGGATGAAATTTTTATTACTTCAATAGTACTTATCCTAATTATATTATTCACAGTTACATTAAAAGCTAATATTCAAATTACTATTCATATAAAAACACTCCTCACTGTCATAAATATAACATTAGTTTACAATATTTTCTTTCTATGACCAGGGACTGCTGATGTTGTATTCGACCGAAGATCAGATGCTCTCAAAGCAATGAAACAGTATAACGGAGTACCTTTAGACGGACGTGCAATGAACATACAACTAGCTACATCAGAGATCAGCACCTTCAGGACTGAAGAGAGACCCAGAATTGGTGGTGGTGGTGGAGCTGGTGCGGCTCCTCGCAGAAATACAAGAGGTTGGCATTTGCTTGTTTTCATAAAATATCAAATACTTAGAAAAATATTTCATAGCATGTTGGAAGTGAATAATATTCATTAAATAATGATTTTCATGCATTTTCACTTATTTTGCAAGAGGTGAAGATAATGTAGGTGTAATGTAGTATATAAAGCATTTTAACACATTGGTCACCATGGTGGGTCAAAATGACCGGCACCTCATATACTTATTTGGGCCATCGCAACCAAAGTGTTAACTAAGGTTAAAAAAATGATCTTGCAAGGAAAAATTGTTGACTTTGTAAATCTTGAAAATAACTCCAAAACAAGGTTGACAACCTTTGGTGAGCTTGTATTAAAAATAGCATTACTATTATATAAAAAGACAATCTTCTTGACAAGTATATTTAATTTTCAGCCGGCAGTGCAGGAAAGCAGAGTGCTCCACGAGGTGGTGCTCGCCGTAATCGTGGAGCAGCTGCTGGAGGGGGCGGCAGAGGGGGCAAACGTCCCACCCCCACTGCGGAACAACTGGATGCCGAACTTGATGCTTATGTCAAAGAAATTAAGTGAATCTTAGTGCAAAATTAGTGAAGTTAATACATGGACGCACAACAAGTGTGAATTGTGACTTAGATTTAAAGGAAATTTTGTTTAATTAAGGACAAATTAACATTTAAATCTGCATTTCTTATAAGTTCTTAAAAGAATTCTGATTAAAAATTTTCAATACATTTTGTTGTATTATTAAACTTTAAAGACTTGGAGTGGTCAATTCACTTGGAGCCCAATGGAAGAGATGATTACTCTAACAATGGATGCAGGGCTCTTACTCCACTAATTAACTTTGACAACCACACTACTGCGTCTAGGCTGTAATAGTGGCACTCTGCTAATATTTAGATCTGCCACAGTTGTGCCTCAATAGCGAGTCAGTGGTGCTTCAGTGGCAACTCAAAGCATAGAAATGTCATTAGTGGAGTACCAAATATAAGGCCACAGATAATATAATACTACAGTAATAAGGCTATTGAACCAACATTGACGGATGTTAGTTTAGTGAAGTAGCTTTTTTGTATGTCAGATGCAGAAGTACTCCAGATGTAGTTGCTGATAGTGCTTCAGTGGCCAAAATTACAGTATCGATACTGAAGAAATATTGTGCCTACAATGCATTAGTGGAGTAAGGCCCCAGGTAGTATAAACAATGTTTACACACACAGGTCAAAAAGGTGACATTTGAGTTATAACATATTGTTGCAATCTCAAAATTGAGATTGTGAGAAATCTCAATTACAGGATGCTAAATCTATGTACATATATTCACACCTTTACATATGTACATCCCCAAAGGGATAGGCAGAGACTCAATTACCACCTGGAACTATACTGACAAATCTCTGGCTTCACTAACACCCATTAACTCATTCGACGCCGCGCCATTTTTCAGCGTCTTACTAGCGGAGCCGCCATACAAACGGTCATGAACACGCGAGGCGTGTCCGCGGCTCTGCGACTAAGAAAAAATGAACACGCCACGCGTGTCCACTGACTCTGCGCGAAGTTTAATGTTTCTAAATACGTTAATAATACATTGTGGTAGTTTATTTCCTTAGTTCTGTTTGTCCAACGAAAGAGATAAGGTTGTGGCAACAGTATAGTGATTATAAACCAGGAATTATGGCGGAATATGGATATTTAGGCAAATTAAATATGATGTGATTCTCAAACTTACTTATATATTATTAAATTTATAATATTTTTTGTTGTTTGTATAGTATATAAATTAGTTACTCATCTATCGACTAAAATCACTCTTAACAAACTTTTAGAACCTCTGGTCGCATACTCAAAGTGGACACGCGTAGCGTGTTCTTGGCATCCCACAAGGTATTCGTTTTTAGTATAAACATAACTTCTTTCAAAGTAGAAATTGCGTGAATATATGGTTATTCGTGTGGTAAATACCATGTACACAAATTCTTATTAATTTTTTTCACGTACTTTTCGAGATATAATCATAAACTTATGGACACGCGAGGCGCGTCGTTGGCTCCGAATGAGTTAACTTCATACATGCTCTTGTTCTTCATCCTCTGTACACCATTGAAAGAATGTCTCCAAAATCTGTATATGTTTCATGCAGGTTACCCTGTCCAACTCTTCCTTGCACTTTGCTCTACAAATTCCTTTCGTAACCCTTCCTTCATCCACTCCATGTGCCCGAACCACCTTCAACTTTATCTGTTTCTGTCACTACATTGTCTTTCCCAGTGTACTATGAGGTATTTAAACAATCGAAGGAAAATATCTAAAAAATGGTGGCAGTGTAATATCAGATACAGAATAAAAAACTTTGTAACGATGACTACCATACATATTTTTATTTCATACTGTACTTTGTTGAGCTGAATAGAGCAGTTTTGACCCATCTGAGTAGGTCCTTTAACCGTAGCTCAGAATAATGGATTGAATAATATTGTATATGAGAACCTCAAATTAACGCTTGAGGGGTAATCAGTGGTTCACATGTTCATCTTTGCACAGTTATGGATTGTATGGCCACCTCAGACCCACGTGTTTACCAGATAGCACCTACCCTGACCGGTGGTAAACCAAGTCGCCATACCAGCATTGCATAAAACTAAGTATAAAATTAAAAGAAAACAATTCAAATTATTTGTAATTATTTTTAATATATTGAACTATTTGATGTAACGCCTCTTTACCGCCAGTCCCTTCAATAAATTCAATTTCTAAAACAATATTCTCGTTCTTTTTAAGAAACACCATATTTGCATTAACTAGAACACTATTGTCTTTATTATCACAATCATATATAGTTTTACCAGAGGCAACATTATTTGAAGTAACATTATCTCCCTGCAAGGTTTCTTTACACTTAGATTCCCTTTCATTTGTATCACTAAGCATACTAGCAGATTCTATATTATGGCATTTTTGTTTCACTTCTACATTTGTACTGTTTTCAACATCTTCAATGTTCTTAGAACCATTTTCTGAATTACTCATCTTAACATCTAAACTTTCTTTTTTTTCACTATTAACACTAAGTATTTCCTTATCCTGTATACAATGATCTACATCACCAGCTAACTTAATCTTTTTACACTCCATTTCTAATCTCTTCTGCATTCTCCTTTTACGTCTCTGATTCGACCATGTATTTTCCTTGGCTAAAATATTATATGTTACGACACTACCTCTTTTACTAACTATTTTCACAGCTATGCTGATACTTTCCAAAATAGTTTTCACTTTCTTTGTAATGGCTTCTATAGTGTATGGTTCGTTTTCTATTGGTTTCAAACTACATTCCACAAGTGTTGGCTTTTTGAAGTGCTTGTTATTTGGTGGTACTGAAAAGAAATAATAATTATTATTGTCATTCTATCACACAATAATAACACTCATTAAGTAACATTTGTTATTCAAACTGTTTACTCTAACCATTTAAACATTATGATCCTTTGAAATTGTTCAGTTCAATTGCTATTGAGAAGATTTCTTAATACCTATTTTGTTTATACAGCTTTCATATGAAAAGACTGGAGTATTTTTTTATCCTCGTTGCTATGTTAAGCAACAACTTCTTCTTAACCTTCAAACAAGTCATAATAATAACATACACTAAGACATATTAATATTATGTTCCCACTTACATAATTTATACAGATCATAATCCTGATGAGTCCAAGCTAGTCCCCAGCGAGTGACACGTCCTTGGCAAAACTCTGTGTTGGTATGCTTAATGCCTTCCGCTTTCAGATCTATCAGTAACTCTTTCAAATTCAGTTTGTGACCAACCATTGTAGTTAATACTCTAGAAATAATAATTTTACATAAGAAAATACAATAGAACTTATGTTCATATAGCTATATTACAACTCAATAGTCATTATGAAGTCAAATTTCATTTATTTCATCATCTAAAAGGAAATATAATTATATATACTCGTACAAATTCACAATGAAGCAAAGAGATATAGTTTTTTTAACTCTGAAGTATTATTACCTTATTTACCACCTGTCACATTGAGTACTTTCTGGTCAACACGTGGGTTGTGGAGGCCATAGAATTACTATCTTTGCAATTACGGAGATGGACACCTGAACCGCTGACTACCCCGCAAGGGTTAATAGTTATGAACGCGTTTGTCTTTTTGTCTATCATTACCTGATCCTGTTTGGGTGCTTCCTACTCTCCATGATCAAACTCCTAATGAACTCCAGTTCTCCACCTTCAGTTATCAATTCCTGTGGTGAACCTGTAAAAGCATTTTTTGGTGGTGGCCTGTAAATAACAATAAAATTACGATTTTGCTAGTATATATTACATGTGATGTGATTCTTAATCCTAAACTAAAATAAATCTCAAGTTAAAAAGAATACTATGGGGAGGGAAAACATCGTGAGGAAACCTACTTGTTCCCCGAACAGACGTATTATACATACGCATTCACAACCATTAACATTTGCGGGGTTGTCAGAGGTTCAGGTGTCCATCTTCGCAATTGCGAAGGTAGTAATAGTATGGCCACCTCGAACTCGCTTGTTAACCAGATAGTCAGTACTCAATGTGACAGGTAGTAAGTCATGTCGCCATTTACAAGCACTAACTATTACCGGTTTGGGGAACAGGTAGGTTTCCTCACTATTTCACGCATTTTGTAATGAATTATTGATTTACCTTGATGAATTTCTTGATTCTAATAATTCTTGCACATTACTGTAAAACGGAGGGTTGCACATGCAAAAGTCATACACCTTATCATCATCAGCGCTTAGCAAGTGATCTATTATTGATTTCGTTGCATTTGGAATAACTGAAAGATGGTAAAAAATATATAAGACATTATTATAATACATTGTTTTAGCAGATAGACTATCAAGATTTCCAAGCAGTATGGTTGGGGCCCAAGTCTACTAATGCATTTTAGCACAAACGCAGTTCAATATCAGAGCAGTAATAGAGTGAAGTCACATTATTATGACCTGATAGATATTGAACTGATATTTTGCAAAAAGCATTAGTAGACTTGCAACCCCGTTTGGTTTGATTGCTAAATTAAATATAACATCTTGCTCACCACCATTAACCATTTTTCTTCACACTAATATAAGATTATAAAATTAAATTACAATTACCTTTTATATGATCTTGCAAATTGTTTCTCTGAATATTTGCTATTGCCTTCTCTATGCTTTCAGAGTCAGACTCTGTTGCTATCATGTTCCATTTATTTTTAACCACTGCAAGTAAGGGATAAATTGCACATGCTCCAGTACCTGAAAGTGATGCATTGTGTTAGGATCATTTCCGAACTAATTCTGATAATATATCAACACCTATTACTGAGAATGGATGTATCAATATTATGTGGAGCAAATGTGGGTGTTACCATTGTCTTATTGGTTAACTGTTCAATTATCTTCATTATTCATCAGGATGTTTTCTTGACACCTGTTAATACATATTACATATCTACACCTAACGGCACACTTGCCCTGAACACCATTATTGTCATAAAAGAGTTAAATTTAGTTTGATTCAATTTTTTTGTTGTAATCGGTTGGTTTCATGGCGAAATGATGACTTAATGGTGTCTAGGCAGTAAAAAATATTGGATATTTTTGCTTTTCATGACAACTTGTTCAACTTTAATCCTCTCTCCTAAAAAGTTAGCTAAATGGTGTTTAGGACTAGTGTGATGTTAGGTGTTGATATGTAATACGTATTTGAAGGTGTCAAGAAAATATCCTGATGAATAATGAAGATGATTGAACAGTTAGCCATCTAGACAATGGTAACACCCACCTTTGCTCCACATTATGTTAAAACATCCATTCTCAGTAATATAATAAATACATTATAAGTTGTTTAATTAACTTTCTGTGTTGTTTACTATAAGAATGTTGTAAATATATTACCTATATCAATTCCTGAGATATTGGCGTCCCTCCCAATTGCATTCATCAGATCTTCAATCCATAATATATAATTTAACCTCAATGGCAAAGTAGGCACTAGTCTATCATTCGGGATCTCCACATCCAAATTGAAATCATCTTTGAGAAGGCATTTGGTGAGTATACGCAGAGACTCTGGATCCTTGAAATTGATATTGACCTTGCCTGATACATCCTGGAGAAGAAATAAAAGAGAGGTATAAAATCAAGGCAAAGGTTAAGTTGGGCACATTGAAAATCGAAAATATAATACTATACTATTAATAATAGAACGCTTGATGAGTGATAACCAGTGTATAATGATCGATATATGTGAATTAAGAACAGTAAACTTACGACTTTTGCTATTGCAGAAAATTCAGGATACTTTTTACTTAGTTTTGCAAAGTCTGGAGGAATCTTGTATATGTTTCTTGGATGCATATACCTATTCATAGCCATTTTAGCGGATTAAATATGAGGAGAATAAAGTTAGTATTTAATTTTCAAATTAATAACAACAACTGTTTTGTAATTTCGTTCAATATGATAAATAAATAAAAGATTGGTTACCGCCACAGAGAATTCAATTTCAGTGAATTCTTCAATCAGTAAATCTTTGATTAATGACAGGTTTAGTTTAACTCAATTCCGGAATTCACATCTAGTTTATGAACTTTGTTTTTCATGATAAGTTAGCTCTTAAATCTACTTAAAAACTCTTAAGTGCTTCAGATTTACGTTTGCGTTGGTTATAACAATAAATCAACGTGCTTAGTAATAAAAAATATTTAAGATAACTGAGTCTATGCTTATATAAAGGGATGAAGTCATTATCCTTTTAATATATAATTACAATATGTAAGTAATAATATTTTTTTGTAATAATTTAGAAACAAGGTTAACGTGTCATAAGGAAGGTATCTGTCTATTTTGAAATTGATATTGAATTAATATAAATAAAAAATATATTGATTAATTGATGTTGTTTTCTAGCCGAAGCAAAGGTTGGTATTTTTAGCATAAAACAATATAACTCTATTAATTGGGTTTTTCTGACTTAAATTAATATCAGAAATATTGAAAATGGAACCGCCGCCAGTTGAAAAATCTTCAGAAAAGCCAAAGGAAAGTTCTATTGAGGAACCATCTGATATTAGTTCAACTGAACCAAAAAAAGCGGACTCGATCGTTTCTGCTGAAACTAGTGGTCAAAATGCCAAGGAAAAAGAGAAGTCACCGAAGAAACCGAAAAAGCGAAAGCCTAAAGTTCCCCGGGATGAAACTGCTCCGAGGCAACCTTTGACAGGTTTGTAAACTACGGTATTAAACTACTCTATAACCATTTATTTTTTATATTTATCCCTGAGGTGCATTACTGGATGTAAAATCTATATTAGAAAATGTATAACAGTAAGTAGGTACGTGAACTGAAACTGATATGTGACAAAAAAAAGTAAACAACTTTTTTAAAAAGTCATAAAAATCTATAAATTGTTTTAATTAGTTTTAAATTTCTAAATATCTTTTTAATTTCTTGTAAAGACTCGATTGTTAAAATGTTAAATAAAGATATGTATATTACAACTTTTTATTGTTTGTATGTTTCAGGATATCTACGTTTCATGAATGAACGCAGGGATCAATTGCGTGCGGAGCATCCAGAACTAGGTTTTGCAGAACTAACACGACAACTAGCTAGTGAATGGGGCAATCTACCAGCTGAGGAAAAGCAACAGTACTTAGATGCAGCCGACCAGGATAAAGAAAGGTGGTTTATTGTATTCATACATAATTCACATAAAATATACTTAAAACACAACTTGTGTATACATAACGAAATTTTTGTTCTGGCGGGGTAGACAGAGGCTTGAGTGCCTATCTCCAAAATTACTAAGGCAATTTAGGTATGAGTAACTCAGGAGCCTTACTCCACTAATCCATTTTAGGCACAATATTACTTCAGTATCAATACCGTAATACTTCAGTGGTCATAATTTGACACTTTGGCACATAGTAGAGTGCCAAAAGTGTCGAATTATGGCTACTGAAGTATTACTGTATCGATAGTGAAGAAATATTGTGCCTACAATGCATTAGTGGAGTAAGGCCCCAGATCCCATGTTTCACTAGATAGATGTATCCAATACAGGCACAGTAAAAGAAAACTTTATGAATCAATCCTCCTTTACAGATACACAAAAGAATGGGAAGAATACAAGAAGACAGATGCCTACAAGGAATTCCGTAGACAGCAGCTAGAAATGAAGGAGGCCTCTGGGGCAGTGAAAAAGGCTAAAGTGGCTGTACCTGAGGTTGAAGCTACAACAGGTAGAGAAATATTGTATTATATTCACTTTATGATAAATAATAGTATGGTTGATAAGTTCTAAAAAGTCTATAATAAGTATAATAAGGTACAATAACAGAAGTTGCAACAGGTATAGAGATATTATACACTCAATCTTTGTACATTTACAAATTTTTTAAATTATATTTCTTTATAATCATACATTGTATTTATGACTCCATAAAATCTATATCTCCACTCCAAGTGGTGAGAAATGATTAGCCTTTCATCTAATATTACAAGATTTTTAGGATTTGTAATGTCTGTCCACTATGGAGAGAAGCAGTAACATCTGTGTATGTAATTGTAAGATACTAAATTTTACAAGAACAATGAACTTATTGATGATGTTAATTTTATAAACCTTAATTACCTTTGCTACCCAACATTTTGTCCACATTCCAATAACCTTGGTCACAATTCAACTAAGTCCTGTGTCTTGTAAAATGAATGAAAAAAAACATTCTGTGATAGTTTCTTTTATTATAAACCATCAAGCCTCTCACATAAAATATAAACTGTCAGAAATTTATTCTCTTCAAAGGTATGATGACACTATTCCATAAAGTTTATATTGAATGAGTCTTCACACATTCTTATCCACTATCTCATATTTATTTTCAGCGCCACAGCCCTCAGTAGAAGCGAATGCTCAACCTCCAGTAGTCAACAGTGCGCCTCCTAACAATGTTGTGCAAGTTGCACCGGTGCCTCGTCAACCGTCACCTGCTGGTCCCAGACCTTGTATTACTCCTGGATCGGTTAGTATTTTCAGAAAAAAGACAAACACATTTACAACCATTAACGCTTGTGGGGTAGTCAGAGGTTCAAGTGTCCATCTCCGCATTGCAAAAGTAGTAATTCTATGGCCACTGCAAATCCACGTATTGACCAGACAGTCAGTACTCATTTACAAGCACTAACTATTACCAGTTCGGGAAGCAGGTAGGTTTTTACACTATGTAGTCCCTCATGGTATGCAATGGAATTGTAGGATAAAAACAAATGTAATGATATAAATCTATTAATGTTTTTATAGAATAATGATATATAATTATAACTGCTAGATAGGTTTTCTATTAACACCCAACGTAATTGCACGGGCAGCAGTTATTCACGTCGATATTCGTTAATGGGATAAGCAGAGATCGCCATATTGAACTATCTTGTTAATTTTTTGTCTCACATTGCACCCTTTTTTGACATATAAAAAAAACTGTCATACACTGCACTTAACTGCATCAAGGTTTTCATTTTATTTAATTATGTGTAATGGTTGCATTCATATGTATTGAATAAACTATTTTCTTTCTTTGCTTAATACAATATCATATATATTATCCTCAGCATGCAAGTATCTTTATCATAATATTGTGTTCAGGGTGACGATGGTGACACTGAGATACCAATATTCACGGAGCAGTTCCTTCAGCACAACAAGCTGAGAGAAGTGGAGCTGCGGCAGCTGAGGAAGGCCAATTCGGACTACGAACAACAGGTAAGGGTCCTTGAGTACAGGGGCCTTACTACACTAATGCATTGTAGGCACAATATTACTTCAGTATCGATACTGTAATACTTCAGTGGCCGTAATTAAAAGTTCTTAACTCTTAAAACCAGAATAAAAAGTTCTTAACTCTGCCTCCACCGGGAAACGACCCCATACTCAAGATTAGCGTTAAGGTGTATTTATCTATATATTATAAGTATATATGTATTTGTTCAATATACGTTGTACTAGTACCCTTAACACAAGTCTTAAATGTACTTACCAAGGGGCTGGTTCAATTGGTGTAATAGTGTCCTAAATATTACATACTTTGTCCACAGAACGCCATTCTACAACGTCATGCCGAAGAAGTGTCAAACGCGACGTCAAAACTCCGTGCCGAGACCTCGGCCGCTGTAGAACGCACGGCCGCGCTATTGGCACATAAGCGAGCACTCGTGGCCCTTCTTGTTAAAAACCTAGGAGGGTTGTCTCTGCCTGGTACGTATTAGATTTTTATGCTAACGCTTTATACTTATTTATTTATATAGTTACATATTGTAAATTCGTATTAAATAGACCAAAAAAAACGCGGTCATCACATTTAACCTTTGCGGGGTACTCTAAGGTTCAGGTGTCCATCTCCGCAATTGCGAAGGTAATAATTCTATGGTTACCTCGAACCCACATGTTGAACAAATAGTCAGTACTCAATGTGACAGGTGGTCAACCATGTCGCCATTTTGGACTGGGGTTTAATAGAATCAATGAAACAATGGACTAGCAACCTGTTACCAATGTTCCATTTTGACATCGCAACCTGAATAGACATGCTTAAAAGTGACCTAGGCGATATTATTTTCCGAGTTTCTGTCCAACCCGAAAGGGATTTAAGGACGTGAATGTGTATATATATATATATACACACGCACACACATCACACCTGATTCCCTGTAGAGGAGTAGGCAGAGATCGCGGAACCCCATTCGTCCCTATCCTGACAGACCACTATCGCTTCATTGACTCATAAATCTTCTCATACCCACTCGGCGGTTATAGGTACTCCTAACGTCACCCTTTTTTAATATAGCATGAGTGTATATATATTTTAAATATGTATGTTGTCATAGTGATTGGTGATATTTACTTATAACTATTAGGTACTGTCAACGCTAATAGTACAGTCCCAGTAACTTTTTATAAGGTTTGAGTTTATAAGAACAAAAGACAATATTTTACATTTTAAAACTGGCGCCACTCTGCATTGTCATGGCCACTATACGTTCGCGTGCTTCGAAATGAAAACTATTGTCTTTATAAACGTAAACCTTATAAAAAGTTACTGGGACTGCACTTTTAGCGCTGACTGTACATATTGATTTCCGAATGCATTTCAGGAGGTGTTTTCAAAGGCGCAACAGAGACTAACATAGAAGAATACATGGAGAAACTTCGTACCTTAGCAGTGGAGGGTAAAAACGTTGCAGCCGTCAAACAAGCACGGGAAATACTCAATCGAATAGTCTTACCTACTAACTGAATACTACATTAATTCATAGGTTCTACCGGCGTTGACATAACCATGGCTAAATATGTTTGCTTTGGGATTATATTGAGATCTTCAACTGGAACGAACCAAGGAACAATGAAGAGAAGAATTATAGCTTCGACTTCGTTTTTCTTCAGTTGTATCGGCTGGCGGCGTTGGTGTAACCATGGCGACGGAATAACAAGAGCAAATGCCTTGTCATCAGTGTTTGTACCTTCGCCGGCATAACCTTAATGGTGAATGTCATATTAAAGAATAAAAAAACAGGTTTATGTTAGAGGTAAATTCTATGGGAGGATATAATCTTTAATCTCAGACAGTATTAGACAAAAATGTCCCGTGATAGCTGGAACAAAAATTAATGCTAACTAGCTGCCAGTCTTCATCATGTTGTAAGAGGCGACTAAGGGAACTAGGGGTATATGAAGTGTATTGGGAGATGGGCTAGCAACCAGTCACCATTTTCCATACATCACAACCCCAATATTATGCTAAGTGACCCAGTAGATGTTTCCATGTCTCCAAGGTTCTGTTTACCCCGAAAGGGATCAACGTACTTGAACGTATATGTCATAATATGTCTTATATGACTACATATTTTGTGTAGTTGCTGTAATGTATGTTACTTTTGATTCGTGATCTCTATTTACCCCTTTGGAGGTGTGATGTGTTTATCTAAATGATTGTTAGTGTACAATGATACATATTGTAGTTGTGATAGATGTTTATAAAGCAGTGTGTATTTGTAATGGTATATGTTCAACAAAGGATGTTTATTTCCGAAATGTACATAATGTAGAGGAATGAGTGAAAAACGTAATTGTTTAAGCAAATAATGTATGAGTTTATGTACTTAGAGATATTATGATTAATTAAAGATATCAAATAAAACAATAAATGCGAAACCAATCTTATTGATTTATTTCCTAGCCTATTCAATCAGTCTTAAAACTAGATCATACTTAGAGTGTACATTCACTACATTTTCACACATTATTTAGATTAGGTAATGTTATTACAGAGTCAAAAATGGATGCATCTTAATACATTACTACACTGCCGTCGTAAGGAAAAAGGGCACAACTATAATTTTTTTAAATCGTGTTATATACATATTTAGAATCAGGAAAAAAGACACATCTGCTCAATTTTTTGTAGCATTTTATCTTCAAGGAATTCGGAGATACCACAGGCATATAATAGGTTTCCACTATCAAGCAGAATATGGTAAAAACTTTGTTCCCAATTATCTCAGTTTGACCAAAATGATAGATGTGCCCTTCTTTCGTACATCAGCAGTACAAATGTCCTCTATATAACTGTTGCTGTTTTTTTCTATTTAATACATCGATTTTGGTGATTTTTGGCTCTGAAATATCTCTTTTATAAAGTTTGTAGTTCTTTGGGATAAATAAAATGTCAAACAACTCTGTAGTATTCTGTTTTCTTGCAACTTTTGCAGTTTGTAGCTTAATATCAATTTTCATTGGCTATTAATACATTACTCGAATACAAAGGTCAGTAGTTAAGGATGTCAAACCATGCAGAAAGAATTGGAATCAGCGGTTTAAGGGTCTTCTATATATTAACTTTCAAAATAAGAACACGATTGCAAACTACACCCACTATGTTGAAAGAAAACATCATTAGGAAACCTACCTATTTATAGGAAATTGTAATATGTATAAAAATTACATAGATTACCACCAGTCATATTAGGTACTACATTTACTATATGAGTATGACAAACTTAATTAAATTAATGAATATATAAGGGTAGACAGACATCATGTGAGACGCCAGTCTTCCCACGACCACAGCCTGTAAATCTGGATCGAAATGTCGGGTGTTGTAAATTTTTATTAATTTATCGTGATATGACCCAGTCTCATATAGTAAATAAAATTCCTATGTATGTTTGAGACAGCAATAAGAAAGAAAGAAAGAAAAAAACTTTATTCATTACATAACATGGAAAAAAATGCAAAGAACACCTTTGATGCAGTGAAAAGATGCTGCCTCAGTATACGATGTAGCTAGGCTACATCACTGGTCCTCCGGCAGCACCCGATTCGAAAAATAAATACAAATTACTTTCCCTGCATGATGGAGATAAAATGTGAACCTATGACTATCCCACAATGATGAAAAGGACAAGAGGGTGGTTATTACATTGAACTAAAGCCTATTCAAATTACTGCACATAAAAATGGACACTCAATACAACTCATGATTGAATTAACTTTCTATTTCATGATAGTACTGTACATGTAAAAGAATATGTTAATTGAATACAAAAAACACCAGAAGCAGAGATCGGATAATCGGATGCATATTTACCTAAAGTTGACCGGCGGCTTAGTATGGAAAGCACTTCTTTATCGTAAAGATTTCGGGATTTCGGAATTGATGCGTTTAATGTTCGGAATATAGAATTAAATGTATTTTAATTACGTTTGTAGTGTTTTCTATTACAATATATTATTTGTAGGTACATTACTTGTATGGAAAAAAACCCGAATGTTTCGGGATGAATACCGTTAGCGTTTTGGTTATAAATATAATTGAATGCACACTCAAATAAAGGTTTTTAAATGAGGAGCCGTAATTATTTGCGTTGAGAACAATATTTGAATAACATTGTAAAGCTTGTGCACTTAGCTGCACATTTACTAACGTTAAGATTTTAACTATTATAGAATATATCGAAAAATAAATGGAGATCAATTTCATTTAATATCTATTTGAGATAGATAGTGATTAAGATTGTTATTAAAACACTATGTATATATAATTTTCTTCTTCTTTAACTTAAGAGTTCAACTCTTGTCGGTGGAGCAACTTTATTTAATAAAAAAAATAATGTATTTTTGTCTTTTTTTAGCACATGCTACCCTTCCTCTTTCACCTTTCAAATACTGAATACATATTTGCATCGACGTTTAAAATTCAGTTCAAGTGCAGATGCTTGCGAATATCCATTATGAATTATGATGTTCGAAGCTTAGTAGCTAGTTATTTTATAAAAAAAATATATATTTTATAATTATAAATTAATATTATAATTTGATAGGTAGGTAACCAACTAACTCGTAAATTCGTAATTTGTTTTATATCCGATTAGTTCAAAATCCCTGATTTTTTTCGAATCCCGACATTGAAAAAGACAATTCCGAAGAAGAAGAAGCCGTCTCCATATTTTCTTAGCCAAAAAATAAGTTTAGGTAAATATGCATCCGATTATCCGATCTCTGGTGATAAGAGATGTTCACGACCAGAAACCCTTGCGGGGTAGTCAAAGGTTCAGGTGTCCATATTCGCAATAGCGAAGGTAGTAATTGGACAGCTCAAAACCTAGGTGTTGACCAGATAGTCATTACTCAATGTGACAGGTGATAAACCATGTCGCCATTTACAAGCACTAACTTATTACCTGTTCTGGGAAAAGGTAGATTTTCTCACAATGTTTTCCCTCACCATAGTATTCGACGCATTTCGTAAATGTATTTTTTTCTAAAATGTACATAGACATTCATTAAATGTCATTTCCATTGGTGCATGCTCAAGCGGGATTTGAACACTGTATCAGTATACAGTCAAGCCCCAAACAACTGAGCTACATTGAATTACTAATTATGAAATATTGTATGAAAACAAAAATTATTCTATTAGTAAATCAATATTAAACTATACTGTTTTGGTTTATTCACTTCACATTGTGAACACTGCACTTCACACACTTATACATTAATGTAAAAATGTTCTTACATGTTAATTAGTACTATTTAATTATAGTTACTACTTAATCACTATCCATATCAGAATTTTCCTGTACAATCTCCACTTTAATGTCATCCAAGTTGTTTGCCTTAGGATCGTATTCATGCAGTTTTTTCCTCCATATTTTTATGAGCTGGTCCCAAGACCTGCGGCTGTATTTCACATACTTATCAGGTGTTTGGGGATCTGATGCTGTTCTGTCATCACTGGAATGAAAAAAAGAGAATTTTGACACATACATACACATACCACACAATTCCCTGTAGAGGGGTAGGCTAAGATCACTGATCACCATTTGTCCCTATCTTGACAGACCACTTTCACTTCCTTAGCACTCGTACATCTTCTGATACACACTTGGTTATGGGTCCTAACATGCTTCTCAATGACCGCATTTCGACTGTATTGATTCTACTTTTGCCATACCCAACTTTCGCTACCATAAGTCAAATGTTCATATCACATCTATAATCTGTGAGAGTGGACAGAATCATGTAAAATTCCTTATTATATGGAATTTAGCAGATTTTATGTATGATGTGTATGGTATCTACAGTGCAGCAGGAGGCTTATTCAATAGGAGTGAACTTTAAAGCAGATGTTGAATACTATGAGGTTTTATTAACCCTATAAACAAAGGAAAAGGTATGTAAATAATATTGTCAGTTAACATGCCATACATACATACACATTGCGCCTGATTCCCTGTAGAGGGGTAGGCAAAGATTGTGGATCCCCATTTGTCCCGATCCTGACAGACCACTATCACTTCATTAGCACTCGTACATCTTCTCATACACACTCGGCCGTTATAGGTACTCCTAATGTCACCCTTTTTCAATAGTGTCTATCTGACTGTTATGTATATTACTGGGCCGACCCCTATGTACCCACGTTCCACTTCACTCATATTTATTCCTTTCCCACTTACACTTTAACCTGCTTCATGTAGTTGTGATAGCCAACTGTGTTCTTGCCGTAGTCGATCTGTTTTTGCCTCCTTTCTAGTACACTTGTGTCGGTTTCAAACTCCATGGGCTTTCTTACTTTTAACCTAGAATATTAAGGAATTATTGATACACAATGCAATTACCTAATTAGATAGTCTGGCCATTATCTCATTATTAGTAAATGATTAGTATTAGAAAATGACTAATTTATTAATCCTAAAATTGTTAAGAATACTTAAATTTCTTAGATTGTCATAAATCTCCAATATAAGCTAAATAAGGTTAAAAGTTCTAAAGAGCTTGAAACTAATATCACTTTTAACCATAAAAATACCTACTTTTTGATAGTAGAACTGAAAATGTGCCCCTCTGAATAAGTATGTCATAATATAGTGTCATTGTTGTGTTTTATATCATGCTATATGTATTGTTATCTCAGGTATCATTTGTTCCGACACAAGATCAATCATTATAAGTGTATTGCTTAGTTATTATACTAACAACAGGCAAGTTAAGACAAATTGCCCACTTTTGTGATTGTGGACACTTTTCTCTATACATATTGTATTATAAACTGTAAATTTCACTTTTTTTGCCAAAAATAGCATTGACATAAAGTGCGCCATTAGGCGTTGATATTCTTACAATCTAATTTGATTCACTTATAACATACTTGCTCTGATCATCCTTGTCACTACTTTTACTGTTTGTTTTCTTTCTTTTCCTAGAATTTGCCGAATCCACTTTGTTTTTTGTAAATTCTTCATTGCTATCTTGGCAATTTACTTTCTGTGCCTTTTCCAAACTGTCTCCATTCAGTTCATTTATCAATTCTTCTTTTACATCTGCTTATAATATGAAATGAAATGTAAATTATTGTATTTATTAGTATTTAAACTATAAATAGTTATGAATTAATAATGCCCTGGTCCATCAGATTGACTCCAGGTTATGAAATAAGTCCAAAATTACAGCATTAGGAGGAGTACTAGCAAACAAAATCACATAAGATAATAAGTATATCCTTTAGTGTTCTATTGATGCAAGTTCAAGCAAAATTGATTTGCTAGGATGATATAAAATAGAAGCTCAGGATTCATGATCAAACAGACGTCACGCCACTAATGTAGGGAAGTAGTATCAAATTCTGGCTAGGAAGAAGGATCCTACACACGCTTTCGGGTATTATACGCTATATATTTATATTTTTGTAGCTTTAACCTCAATGGTGACTTAGTGAATAGAATTGGATATGCATACCTTTCATCATATCATTCCAGTTGACCTCTTCAGACATATTAGCGTAAATTATTAGTAAAAATAGTTAAGCAGCAACTCCTTAAAATTGTATACACCTTTCTTTCACTGTTTTCACTAGGAATAACTTAAGTTCAAAGAATAAAATGTTGCATATATTGCAATTAAAAAGATTCCGTAAAATAAAATCACTTTCTTATCGCTTTAGTATTATTTTAGATGAAATAAATACGGAGTAGCGAAATTCACAACCAAACAAACAACACACCTTGCATACTAACCAAAAAAAGCGCCAAAAATGACAGATGTTTTTATTTTTTAATAAATTTTGATCGGTGCGGTGCGTGAGATTAAGGTGCAACATACTTATGAAATATAATATATCATTGACTTGTCCGAGGGCGACTACTAGTCATACAAATACATCACGCCTGTTTCTCTACATAGGGGAAAACAGAAATAGGGATCCGTGATTTCTTGTTACCATCATCAAAACAAACAATCTTGCCTAAATAAAACTATGTAGCTCAGAGGTTTTGTAACAACAAACCCTTAAAATCAAAAGGTTTCCATGTTCAATGAACGTGCGATCACGTAATATGAAGTTTCTTGTATTTTGTTTTCACTTGCACGGAGAAAAAAATTATCTACTTCTACTGTAGGGATGGAATTCCAGTGACTTTTTTCCTGGTAATCTTTTCCCACGAATAAACATCCAACTCGAGTGATTTATTTAATATTTTACTCGCGTCATTCGGTCAACACAAACGAAGTTTTTAGGAATAAATATTATTCAATGCTTGTAAAATTGACGACATGGCTTAAAATTTGTCATGCAAGATCAACTCTATTTGTGAAGCATATGAAATGAAAACTGGAACTAGTTTATCACAAATGTGCCACGTTCTGTTATAATTTCAGTATTTATAAGTTTTAAAATTATACACAATTGTAAATACTTGATATCAGCAAAGTAAGCGCCATTACTGTATATAGAATTTAGCAATCATATGGGTAGATATATCAAAGAATACAATACCATACGTGTGTATGTATTTGTGGAGTGCTGTGTTGATTCTGATTTCCATTTGTAGATCTATGTGAAGATTGGTGCATAATACATTACAATAATTTTTAAAACCATATGAGTTGAAAGTAAAGTAGTGGCAGGCAATGCATGAGCACTTGAAGCTGATAAAAGAAAATGTGTGAATAATATACTCATTAGGATTGTTATCTGGATATCTTCGCTTTAACCATGTAGACCATTCCATTGAGAGTAAAAATCTTCATATTGTTTCGCAAAATATCGTATAATATAAAGGTTTGTATATTTCACCTGAATCACATTTCAATCTAGCCTGAAAAAGTTCTAGTTTTCTTACTGAGTTATGGCTTTGTTTTAGTTCATCATGGAAGTGAATGAAGCTCTGTCCTCGTTAGAGGTTCTGATGTCGGAGTTCTTTGCCCCGACCACAAGTAACTTGAGAAAGAGGGAAATTGAAGGCATGTTGGAAAACTTTTCTAACCGCCAAGATTCTTGGAAACACTGCCTACTTTTTCTTCAAAAGTCACAAAACCAATATGTGCTGATGTTCTCATTAACTACATTAGAGGTATGTACTCCTTATTCGAGTATTTTATGCAAGCTTTCTTCTAGTTATGTTCCAAAAGTGTCTGACCTAATTTCTTATACATGTATATTTTTAGCTATAATTTATCACAGATCTACTTTTCATTTTAGGTATAGTAATGTTCATATATTCTCTTATGACTAGTGCAGTTTTAACAATGTTATATGGACTAATGTTTTGATAGGAATGGAATAAAATAATAATACGAGAATTGGGTTAGCAACTGCTTATTACTACTCCTATCAATGCAATCAAAACTCCTAATGTTAATACTAAAAAAGAATAATAGTCTCTCTAAACTCGCTATTCTTCCTGAAAGAAATATAACATTTCAACACCTAATGGTGCACTTGGTGTAATAGCTATCTTTTGCAAAAATGAATTAAATATACAGTTTAATTAATTTTTTCGTCAATTGGTGTTGGTTTCATGGTGAAATGAAGACTTTTATGTATGTGGTAAAAATATTAAATATTTTATAATGTTAAATATTTTTACTTTTCGTGACAACTTTTTCAACTTCAAACCTCTCTCTTGAAAAGTTTGCTAAATAGTTTTTAGGACAAGTGCGCCGTTAGGTTTCGATATAATATTTGTACATGTGATGTAACATTTTATATTACACATACATTTTGTTATTAAATATCTCATTCTCTTACAGAACATAATAAATAGGCAATGGATAAGCCTGACTGATAATGAGAAGGTAGAAATACGGATGACGATGTGGCATGAACTGATGGCTAAACATGAAGTCATGGTGTATTTCATAAGGAATAAGTTAGCAGCACTTATGGTTTCTATTGCAAGATATGACTGGCCCCACTTATATCCCGACTTCTTCAATCATATTATTGAGGTAAGTTCCTAACCAAGATATAAAGAATCTATTAACTTAAACAATCTATACCGGCATTAATCAATCAATCAATCAGGGTATGTCAGTCCACTGCTGGACGTAGGCCTCCCCAAGGTTATGCCACAAAACACGATCACTCGGGGACACAACCACTACCAGTGACCTTTTTCAGGTGATGGGTCCATCTTTTGCCGAGACGCGGTCACCATTCAAGAAGCGCTTTGCTCTAACGGTCGTGCATGCAGTCCATTAATAACTATTTGATATATTTAATTATATTCACATCAATTCTCTGTAGAGGGATAGGTAGTGATCACAGATCCTCATCTGTCATGATCTTGACAAACCACTTTTACTTTATTAATACTCATTGATACTCAGCGGTTATAGGTACTTCTGACATTAACGTTTTAAATTTTCGTCTATCTGACTTATAAATATTAACACAGCTTTACACCTGTCACATTGAGTAGATTCTTCCTTTCGTAGAGAGAGTAGAGGCATAAATATATATATGTAAGTCCTCACAATATATAATTTTATTACAGTTAGTACAATCCGAGGGCCGTCGCTGTTTGCTAGGTCTTATACTAGCGCAGGCGGCCAGTGAGGAGTTGGGTGCTGCCAGAGAGACAGGGGTGCTCTTGCCGACAGCCAGGAGGTCAGACTTAGAACGGCTGATGCTGAAGGGCATGCCACAGTTACTAACGGCATTGAGTGGTATGTGCATTTGGAATTATGTATTATGATATAATTTCGATGTAGCTCAGTTGTTTGGGCCTTGACTCTGTATCAGTAGGTACAGTACTAAACTATGTACCAATGGGAATAAAGTTTAATAAATTCCTACGTACATATACGTAATAATAATCCATTTACGAAATGCGCCTAATACAATGGTGAGGGAAAACATCGTGACGAAACCTACCGGTTCCCCAAACAGGTAATAGTTAGTGCTTGTAAATGGGGACATGACTTACCACCTGTCACATTAAGCATTGACTATCTGGTCAACACATGGGTTCGAGGTGGCCACAGAATTTCTACCTTCGCTATTGCAGAGATGGATACCTGAACCTCAGACTACCCTGCAAGGGTTAATGGTCGTGAACGCGTTTTTCTTATGTCTTTTTAAAGTAACATTTCTCCTTGGTCACTTTTAGCAAAATAAATCATTTGTACTTTACACACACATACACTACATTCATTTAATCTTGATATACTACATTTTCTATTTTTAAACACTCGCGATTTATACTCATTTGATTTAAGGTAATCATCTGATTACCTTAGATATCTTTATTAATTTATCGTGATATGACCCGGTCTCACGTAGTAAATAATACTACATTTTTACTAATCATATTTTTCAGCAATATTGGAAAGGAATGCTCAAAGAGAAAGTCAGTCCAATCCACCGCCGTCACCAACTAGTGGGTTTCCTCAAACGTCAGCGTTGCCAGATCTGCTGGTGAATACACGAGATGTTCAAGTCACTGACAAGTGAGTTTTACTTTGTCTCTTAATCTCTTAAGTATTTATTTATTAATATATTTGTGTGTGTATATTACGTTTGTACAACTGGCTTGGCGAATGCACATAACCCTCATGGTTCTAGCATAAGATCAGCGCAGTGATTGTACTTCAATCATTGCATATATGCTGAGCTGGGACCATTTCACTGGCCAATGACATGCACATGTAGGATTTATTAACTTACATGTATAAACTCCTTTTCTCTTTTTTTCTTTAATTTCCTGTCTGTGTATGTCAATGTGTTTTAATGAATAAAATCTTATTATTAATATTATTAAGTATTTAGAACTTCTTAGATATAATATTAGTAAAATCGGCACATATATGGCGGCCTCCGTGGCGCGATTGGTTAACCACCTGAACGCTTCGTGAGGTCTCAGGTTCGATTCCCGATGGAGGCAGAGTTAGGAACTATGTTTCCTAGCTTTCCTTGGTATGATTGGTCGTAGAGAACAAAATCTGTTCCGTCTTTAAGAAAACCCTATGCAATTACAGAATACATTTGCTTTTCAGGGCTTTAGAAATGGAGCTCGTTGTGAAATGTCTGATGACGTTACAACACCTGTTCTCGTGGTTGCCTCTCTCTTCACATGTGCCTCCGTCGTTGGTCACTACGGTGTTCTTCTGGGGAAGCGTTGCTACACAAACGCAGGTAAGTAATACTATATTTTGTTTACTATATGAGACCGGGTCATCACTACATAGTATAAAACAAAGTCGCTTTCTCTGTCCCTATGTCCCTTTGTATGCTTAAATCTTTGAAACTACGCAACGGATTTTGATGCGGTTTTTTTTAATAGATAGAATGATTCAAGAGAAAGGTTTATATGTATAATAACATCCATTAAATAGTGGAGTAGGCTAACGCAAAAGCGCCGTGTACCGACCTCTGATAGAATTGACTACGTAAATCACAAAAAAGATAAAGAAAATGTTTAAAGTATAATAATATAAAACGTTCTTTAAAAAGATTACGATATTTACTTTCCTAAAATCACAAAGAAAAATATCATATTTGCCTTTTTCATACCTAAATCTGGTATCTAACTCAAAAAACTTGATTTATACCGAAAGCACCGTTTACCGACCAGCTGGCGCCTGACGTTCCTGATTCCGACCACTGAGGTGCCTGATTCCGACCAGCCGTATCTCGCCTGCTAAAATACCTTCTATGCTCACAAAACGAAAGAAATCAAGCCTTTAATATAAACCCGTAATAAGTATGCTAACTGCTTGTAAATTTCTTAAAAAAATTCGATATTTTATTGTTGTTGACAAAGCAAATCATGCTGCGAATATTTCGTAGGTAAAATTTATTTGTCGCGGCCTTAACACATAGACCAGCGTCAGTACCAAAGTGGCGTAGTCCCTCTCTCATTATGAATTGACTTGATATGTAGGGTCGAGAAGAACATTCATTGCCGTAGACCAAAAACCAGCTTTTTATGATGGTCATGGAGTGGAATTGAAACTAGAGCGTTGCATGGCGTAAGCAATTGTGGAACTCTTTGAAACATCCAGGTGGCTGACAAATAACACTCTTGTGAGAGCTGAAGGGCCTCATCTTTGTCACCTTCTCTTCTGCCAAACCGAACAGTCACTCCATACCTAAACTTATACCGTATTGCCTTGCCATTGCTTGTTCGCTTTCAAGGCAACAAAAGAGCTGGTATGAAACGGTGAATGGGCGTAAACGAAGCCAGATGTCAGGATCGTTCAAGGTGACGATCGATAGTCTCTGCTCATCCCATTAGCAAAGCGTATGTTGATTATCATGAATGCTTTAGAAAGACAGGATAGTATGTCAGAATCTCTATAAGAAGTGAACGATCAGGAAGTGGAACAAGTAAAAAAGTGAGAATCTGGTATATTTGGCAAGCATGTTGACTAGATATGGTGAAGGTCATATAGAGCGGGGAAGAGACTGAAATAGGGAAATATGACAAACGGGGTTAAGATAGTTTGATGACTGGTCGCTGGTTGAGAGTGGATTCAAAAACGCCGTTCTGGTTCCTACTTTTATATATGGTACTGAATGTTGGGTTTGGAAAAAAGTATCACGGTAGCATAATGCAATACAGATCAGGTTCCTAACAAAATATGTACATAATAGAAGATTATGTGATAGGGTAAAGCAATAAATGAAGGCGTGAATGATGCCGTATTACAGAAGATGGTGAAAATATCAAAAAGAATGTTAAGGTTGTTTAGGCAAATGGAGAGGATGCATGAAAGCTAGGCTACGAAAATATTTACAAAACTTAGATTAGAGCTGGATGAGGCAGGCCACGTAGAAGTTATGCTGATCTAAATATGATCTTCTCAAAGTGGGTTTACATAGGGAAAGGAACAGAAGACACACGATATCTTTATGAGGATCGTTCAAGGTGGCGAACAATAGCATATCCCTATACTGTTAGGGAAGTACGGGGGTTAATATATGATATATAATAGATGTATGCACTGAACACCTGAAACTAACACATGTAGACTGATCCATGTACTAAGAAACCAAAGCTTCTTGAGTTGGACGGATACCGGTACATGGTGATTAAATCGTGTCCCGATTCCGACCAATCATATTATTTCGTAATAAAATTTTAAATTTTAACATATCTACATATTTTTAGTACTATTTTACATTATTGACACTTGACTAATATAACAATATAGCAAAAAAGTAATTATATCTGTTTAAAATGACTAAATAGTAAGCATTCAAAACATTCAATGTTAGACGTAATGATACGTATTGAGAATTAAAAGTCAAAGTTTAGACACTTTTTACAAAAAAACTATAATAGTTAGTATTGGTCGGATACAGGTCTTTAAAAAAAGAATAGTCTTAAGAGTAAGAAAGTTAACATGAAATAATCTCAAAGCTCATCAAACAAATGAAAAATAGCTTTATTCCCAAAGTACGAAAATCCTGTATCCGACCAGAGTGATCGGTATTCGGAACGTACTCATTTTATAGAGGACCAGATTCCGACCATTATTATTTGCTTGATATTTTGAATAAAATACGCAAATATTACTTGCTGATTGATATCGACGGTGTTCAACAAACCAATAAATGATATGATGCAAAAATACTACGAATTAAGCAAAGTTTTCTTCAAAATAATACAGATCTTCGTTTACGCCGATTTATGTTTTTTTCGGATCCGATTTGTCAAAAAAAATTCCCTTGCGACGATTTCGGTCAAATGAGATATTTGCTGTTAACGTATCTAAACCAAATTTTGTCTTATAATGTAATATAAATTTATGAACTAATTGAGCGCAAATTCATAACTTTAACGTGAAATTTATAAGTTTAGGAGGGAAAAAACCAAAATGGTCGGATACAGGAGGTCGGTCGGTATACGGCGCTTTTACGTTATGTATTTTATACCCGTGCAAAGCCAGAGCGGGTCGCTAGTATCACGATAAATTAATAAACATATAGATACGTTTATATCACTCGTCGTTTCGGCCAGTATCATAGGCCGTGGTCGTGGGAAGATGTCTTGTCTTGACTTCCGGTCTCATATAGTAAATGAAATGAATATAAATAGCGAGTGTATAAAAATGAATACTAAAGTATATACACACATATATACACGCCTCTGCTTTCTTAAAGTTATGCTATGTTTGAATAAATGATATTTCTTATACTTATATTGAATATAAAAGGAATTTCATTTCAAAAGTATAGGCAGAGACTATCGATCGCCTCAAACAATTCTGACAAATCTTTTTTGCGTAACTCTCTAGCTTCTTATACAAGTTCTTCTATCTATTTCATACAATTATTCTATCTATACAAGTTATTCTTCTATCTTCACGCTATCTGTATATGTTTAGTCTATTTTTTTTGCGATAAGAAAATAGTGACTCAACTTAGCCAATCAATTAAACCAAAAAATTAAATTAAAATGATCACAAATTAGACGTTTAATTACGAAATAAGGGATATTCTAAATCTCAGTACCTGTATACGGCGACAAAGCCTACCAGCTTTAATGTTGCATAATGTTTATTAGATAAAGTAGGTTTGGAACGGCTAAAGACCGACACATCAAATTGATGGTTCACAGTCAAACTATGCAATTTACAAAAGGCTTTACGTTAGTGAAAGCACATCTATGAGGAGCTCAGTGGCGCGATGGGTTAGCCACCTGAATGCTATTCGTGAGGTCCCGGGTTCGATTCCCGGTGGAGTCAGAGTTAAGAACTTCGCTTTTCTTCTGCTTTCCAGTCTGGTCGTTGACTATATATGCTATGCATGTATTTGTCTGTGTATAATAAGTATATATTTCTTAAATATACGTTAACTAATACCCTTGACACAAGTCTTAAATGTACTTAGCAAGGGGCTAGTTCAATTGGTGTAATAATGTCCAAATATTATTATTATCTATATAAAAGCAAAAAATAAACATCTTTACTCTCGTGCAATGAATGAGTACTGCCTCAAAATACATATATGTATAGGTCTTCTCCAATTGGTCAATTTGACTTTTTGTCTCATTTATTAACATCTCATTGGTCAATGTAATTGGTCGAGCTGAATATAAAGAGTTACTATTTTCTTATAATATAATAGTATATATCTACACATACTTTATTCTCTGCTGTGCTACAGTATTTTATTTGAATATAATAAGCCAAAGAAAACACCTTTAGGATTGAATGGACAGTTTAGTAAGCCCATTATTATATTGATATTTCAAAACTTAAAAATAATATTTATATCAAGTTTTATTATGGCCATTGGCGTTTTATATTCAAAATATAAAGCTTCTGTGTAAGTTACCAAGCGAGCTTGCGAATATGAACGATTTAGCAAAGTAATTTGATTTGAACCACTTTGATCTTTAGTAAGCAATGTTGCTATGCAAATCTTATTTTTTGATGCTTTGTTGCTTCTACGTTGCATATATTTGTATTCTTCTCGTATATGTTTTTTAATGGTCCGTATATTTTCAATATATTTGTACATTCAACGCAAAAATTGCAGTCCCAGTAACTTTTTATAAGGTTTACATTTATAAGAACTAAAGACAATATTTTACATATTAAAACTGGCGCCACTATGCATTGTCATGGCCACTAGTTTCGAGTGCTTCGAAATGAAAAATATTGTCTTTTGTTCTTATAAACGTAAACCTTCTAAAAAGTTGCCGAGACTGCACTTTTAGCGTTGACTATACATATACATACGTATGGAATAAGCTGAAAATTGTTTACAATTTTAATATACTTTATTTAAATTATTTTGCGTTGCGCAAAGCGTGTATTCATGGACCAATTCGATCGCATGTCAAAGTCAAATGTTTTTATTCAACAAGTACAAGTACAGTACATTCATTGAAAGTAAAAACATTTGCCTGACACTGGTTGTTTCTTAGCATTGAAATTCTACCGTTGGCGTACTATTTCTATCATGAGCAATGCAAGGTAAATAATTGCTAAAACGCATATGAAACCAAATAGAATTTTGCTAGCAATTTCTTATATACTTACTTCCTTGCGAATTGATCTGCACAGCGCAATTGGTTTTTTTTTTATTCTTTATTGAGCCATTCACCACTAAGGTTATGTCGGCTGTAGTACAAACACTGATGCCACAATGCTGAAACCAGCCGCTACAACCGAAGAAAAACGATCTTGAAGCTCTAATTCTTCTCTTCCTTGTTCCTCGGTTCGTTCTAGTTGAGGATCCAAATATAATCCCAAAGCAAACATATTTAGGCAATTTGGCATCACGATTGACTAAATATTCAGACGAGAATAATTATTTGTATTTTCAACTTTCACTGAGCTGCTGACTTTGTTGATGACCATAGACGACTAGCGCAATAGGCTATTTGACACTATTAAAAATATGTTACTAAATGTGGTCATCCTATTAGGTAATAATATAAAAAACCATATTTAGCTCTATTTTATCCGAAAATATTTATTGATTTTGCAAAATAAACATAATAAATTCATATAATTTTTTGAATTTCTTCCTTCACAAGAACGCTCTGTGATTGGCTACGCCTCGCGTGACGTCACAGGCAAGTAAACATTGTTTATTGTTATGCACTTAGTGTGATTTTATCGTATTTCCATCGTTTCTTGTACTATTTTTAGAAGAATTCCGCAGGACACTATTAACCAGTGATATAAACAATAGTATTTGCTGTCAAAACGGACAAGAATTTTGTACAAGTCGACAATAGAAATCTACCTAAGATGACGCATTTATGGTTGCACTTTTCTTTAAAAATAACTCTGATTATTATGCTGCAGAGCTCAAAAATATAAAAGATGGTATGTAAGCATCTAAGTATTTATTTATAAAGCTACTTTCTATATTAATTTCCGTCGCTGTTTCACAAAATATATAGGTTATGTTTATTAATCCCCTTCAAATAGTGCACATGCAAGAATAATAACATGGTCAAGTACACAAAGTATATTTAAATTAATTACTGAATGTTGCTTAAACATATAGAATTCTCTGATACGCCTTATTACACACTATGTGAATCCGCAAACTAGCTATTATTTTTGTTTGTCGTACTTGATCTTTGTGTTTACTTGCCTGTGACGTCACGCAGATCATATGGCGTCCGCCATTGCAGAAACAGCGTTTTTCGCGCGAATATTGTAATTTAAATTTTAACTCAATATTTTATGGAAAATACTGCAAAATTTGCAGAAATATACATGTGGTGTATTAATCATATACCAACGAATAATTTGAAACAATTTTTCAAAATCAGTCAAATAGCCTATTGTTTGTTGCGAAAAATAATGCACGGCGCAATAAAATTTCTTCTACTAACGTTTATAAAAAACTTAATTTTATATATCTATGGTATTCCTTTTCATTTAATTACATAAATATATTTCATTCACTGTGCAATTCTCTATATTTAGTCTCTATGTTTTCCAACATTGGTCGATCAATATAGTTTAAAATATTGCTTTGTTTCCATTTATGCGATCTAAGCAAACAGCGCTACGTTTTGCGAAGCTCTCGAACAATTATTAGTACATGATTAATAACTAACGGGACTTATCGCGTAAGTTTTTTTATAATAAAGTTACCTTTATTGTTAACCCGACGTTTCGGTTACGTTGCAAGCCTTGGTCACGCTTTTGTTTTGTTGTTTACGCGCAATAAGTCCCGTTAGTTATTAATCATGAGTATAAATCGCGAATCTCTTAAAACTATAATTTACTAGTACATTTGGCATTTCGCTATGTATTTTTGCCGTGTGGCTGCTAGAGATCCCGCCACATAAGGTGGCAGTAGCCAAACTTGGAACTAAATTTGACGTTACCGCCATTGCGTGTTATTTTGTATGAAAGGTAAATTTAGTATTACCAGCGTTGTGTTTTTTGCCCACTCTTTGTAATTTTTATGTTTGTTAAGGGTGATTATAATAAATTGATTTCCGGAGTTTCTTGTTAGTTCTTCTCCAAGCTAGGGTCTCCGCTGATCTAACCTCGGTAAAAAATATGTAAAGACAATGCTCAGTGCCATGTTTGAAATAATAGTTTTAAGAGATTCGCGATTTATACTCATGATATAAGATATAAGGGTGTGTATAAGATTGATTGCAGCTGTGGGAAATCCTACGTCGAACACACTAAACGGTCTATTGCGGACAGAGTGAAGGAACACATAATATATGTAATATATAATAAGAAGGATAAGTCCCGTTAATTATTAATCATGTTTGAAATAGTTTAATAAACATATTTTGACTTTGATATATTAATTTGTTTTATTTGAGTTTATAGCTCTGCAACCAAAGACGGTTACAAATGAAACCTATAATGTATCGAGTTGTATGGCACAGTGAGTGCTAGTTTTGGCGTGTTTACTGGTAACACTGAATTACGCGACTGTGGCGACGCCTCCAACTGCCACCGTATGTGGCGGGATCTCTATGTGGCTGCTGAATGAATGGCTGCTGGGTGCTAGTGGCAGCTGAATGAGAGCGAATGGCTGCTGAATGAAATGTATAAAGCTGAGCGTTTAAGGGATTTACGTCGAGTTGTCTATGGGTGGATTCAGTGACGGATCGATGACGGTAAATCAGTCTTCAATTGTTTCTCTTACTGTCAAGGTAAGTTAACAAGAAAAGTAATTATAAGTACATTATGTATCAGGTAATTAGAATTTAAATAGGTGTTTTGTTTTGAAGGCATTCATTTATTATTGAAGTATATTATTATAATATTTATACAAATTGCTCAGTATTTATGCCGTAAATAACAGATATACTTTATTTTATCGACAAACTCAAAACATGATGATGACAAACATTAGTATTCTACTAATATTAAGAACAAAACAGCTATCATCAATCAAGTTATAGATATATAAATTTGTATTTGAAAGAATGTATTATGTATTTGAAACAAAAAGATACTAATTTAAGTCATAAATACCACAAAATTTCTTTATGGATCTTAAACCTTACCGATTTTGAGTAATACATCGATCGCTACAAAGATCGACAATTCAAATAGTTTATGAATGGCAACAATCATAATAGCAGATTAAAATTAATAATTCCAACACAGGCTAGGTTAGAGGCGATCAAAAAACGAGAACCTTTATTATAAAACATTTTGTTTTCAAATTTACAACATAATCGAATGAATGCATTTAATAACATTCATTCACAAAGCCATTCACTCACTCACCTTCTTAACACCATCTACCAATCACAGAACGCAGAAGCGGCGCTGATCGGTCTGGGCGGAGTCTGCGAGCTGTTGTACCGGCGTTACGCCCCGCCCTCTTCCGCTACTACCGCACTAAGGCTGCATCACTGCGCTTTAAGGCTTCTGAGGCATTTGACACACGGACAACGTGTTGCTCACGTGCATCCTGAGTGAGTAATACATTATATTATGTATTCTAGTTAATAAGACATAATGAAAATATCTTTAATGAAAATGAAAATATCTTTATTGTAAAACACAATTTGTCACAGCATTTGAAGCCCTTGCTCTTAAACTAGGGTAACCTGTATGTCAAGAGCAAATAGACACGCGTTCACGACGAATAACCCTTGTGGGGTAGTCAAGAGGTTCAGGTGCGCATCTCCGCAATTGCGAAGTAATTCTATGGTCACATAGAACCAACGAGTTGACCAGATAGTACTCAATGTGATAAGTGGTAAGACTTCTCGCCGTTTACAAGCACTAACTAGTTCCTGTTCGGTGAACAAGTAGGTTTCCTCACGATGTTTTCCCTCAACATAGTATTCGATGCATTTCGTAAATGTATTTTTGAGAGATCCTTGATTTTATTCATTTTACAAGAAAACGAGACTTATCGCGTATATCTAATGCCGCCTTACTATCTGTCTAATGCCGCTCAGGACTATAATAATAATCAATCGTTGACAACAGGCGAGTAATAATATAGAGTGATTGACTGGTAACTATTTCACAACTATGCTTATTCTCTTACAGCTATCTAAACAAGTTGTCAGAGTTCCTGAAGTTGTTCGTGTCACTGCACTTCAAAAGGCTGGAGGCCGAACCGGAGTTTGACGCCATTGAGTTTCTGTCCTATTTATTCCAGTATACATTCCAAGTAAGTTATTATGTACCGTATTATTAGCAGAATAGATTTATTTATAATATAATATATTTTATTAGATACACGACGTCACAGTCTTCCCGCGATCACGACCTATGCAACTGGGTTTAATAAAGATATCTTTATTAATTTATCGTGATATGCCCCGGTCACAGATAATATAATACTACAGTACCCCGGTCTTATATAGTAAATAAAATGAATATAAATCGCGAGTGTTTAAAAATAACTAGAAAAGATTTATATTTGATCCATCTTATGTCATGTAACGCACGAAAACTCACAATCGCTAACCATTTAGGGATAGTCAGAGGCTTGTCGTTTACAGATACAAACCCATACAATACCCTTAACATATTGTTCCTCTTAAAAACAAATAGCACGGGACATGGATGGTCACTAATACCAATACTGAGCTAGCTCATTGTTGCTTAGCTACAGCGATCGAGTCGGAACTAGTTTGTGATAATGTTTTTTACAATATTATTTAGTAAAGCATTGCCAGTTTCCAGTTCAGATTAAAGTATCTACTCGTATTATCAATCAGTCTATACTATTCTAGCCTATACTAGTTCACTGCTTGAAGTAGGCATCCCTAAGGTTACGCCACAAAACACGATCATTCATGGCCTTCATCCGGCCACTACCAGCGACCTTCTTGAGGTCATCGGTCCACCTGGCAGGGGGCGTCTTACACTACGATCGCCGAGTATTATATCGTATTATAATTTATGTAAATTAAATTTGATGTTCTACTGTTTAATCCCATTGTTTTATCCGAACCAGGTTCCCACATGTGCTACGTTTATGAATTGTTTGGATATATGGACGCAGTTTGTTGAAGTTTTGAAACCCGAAGACACGCCCAAGTAAGTTTTAAAATGGATAGTGTTTAAAGGAACATTATATAATACGAAAATGCACTCCTAAAGTATTGAACTGTACACCAAAATAATACAGTCCCAACCCTAACCCAACCCTTTGCTGTGCGTTTAGCTATATTTTGGTGTACATTTCAGTATTTTTGATGTGCATTGAATTATTTTCCTATTTAAATTTGCGTATGCTGTAGCATGAATGTAAGGTATACAGTCGAAAACAAATTATTAATGTGGTCATATAAAAGTTTTCGCCGATAGAATTATATCTAATCATAAGTAATAAGACTATTACCAGAATAAATAATAGCACTTGACAATCCGGTGCTAATTATTGACTGAAAGTATCTACAGTAAGAGATTTTGTCCATTTGTATAGATACATACACATCACATGGTTATAGGTACTTCTAACATCACCCTTATTTAATATGACGTCTATCTGACTGTCATTTGGCTTATTGACATATTTTATAGATATTAATAACGTTATTTCGTGCGCTGCACATAGAAATACAAATTCATTTTTCACTTGTGTATGTATGTTATACCACGCCCCTTTTCTCCATCAAATTGTTCTTTTCCGTTTTGTTTGTGACGTCATTGGTCTTGTGTCTTTGTGAATTTTGTATTATTATGTTGTGTATGTAAACAAGTATTTTGTTCCAGATATTGGGAAGGTCTTAGCGCTCTAGTCAATGGTATTCTGAATAAGGTCCAGTTCCAACATAACAAGAACCAATTGCAGCATTTAGACAATGATATATGCGATGATGACGTAAGTTTACTCAGCTTTTATGTAATAACTTATTCTGTTGTATTAACCGACGATGTAAGTTCATGATTAATGGCTAACGGGACTTATCGCGTAAGTTGTTACATAATAAAGTTACCTTTATTATAAACCCGAAGTTTCGGCTACGTTGCAGCAGCCTTGGTCACGGGCCGTGATCATGAGTATTAATTGCGAATATCTTAAAACTATGATGTAAGTTCACTCAGCTTTTAAATAATAACTTATTCTGTTGTATTAACCCTAAAGAGTTATCTTCTAAATAAATCTCTTTTTGTATCTAAATGTACTGTCAGTATACCATATTTGTTATATATTTTGTTATTTTTTTTGCACTATCTGCGTGAAATGAATAAGTCTAATTATGTGACGCTTATTTAACATTTTGTATTGCATGCTGATAATACTTAAAATATTTTATCGTATGCATTGCGGCTGTCCCAAATCAAAAGTTGCTCTAACGAACAAAATATTATACTTATTGCTTTTATAACTTGAATTTTGGACAGCCACATAATAGAGTTTGTTTTGCTTCTCCTGTAAAATTTTCTAAATGGCTCTTACTAGGTTTTGGTTTGGAACACCCGTTTAGTTATGCCCCAAATGGTAGATTTTCAATGGTCTTATGCAGCCCACTATATTCTATAGATGTGTTTTTTGACGACCTTCGTGGCGCGATTGGTTAACCACCTGAACGTTAATCGTGAGGTCCCGGGTTCGATTCCCGGTTGAGGCAGAGTTAACTACGCTTTTTTTTCTGCTTTCCAGTCTGGTCGTGATAATATATGCTATATATGTATTTATCTATAAATAATAAGTATATGTTTCATAAATATACGTTGACTAGTACCCTTAACACAAGTCTTAAATGAACTTACCAAGGGGCTAGTTCGATTGGTGTAATAAAGTCTTACAATATTCCTACAATATATTATTGTTCCCAGGGTGAAACTGAATGGCAGACGTTCCTGAAACATTGCATTGAGTGCATAGCTCGCATCAATGAGGTCGCTCCGCAGGATGTGTTCACATTAGTTGTAAGTTGAAACAATTGTGTTTTGGAACAAGTTCGTTATTGTTATTTATTGTTTGATTTTGGTAGTTTAATGTTTTTCGTGACATAGCTCATAATTTGGTTCTTTTTTAAACCGAATTCTGTGTACATTCAAGTCCTCCATTCCCTTTCGGGGTGGACAGAACCTCGGAGATAAAATATCACCTAGATCACTGTTTAGTATAAATGTTGGGAGTGTGAGGTTATAAAGAAACATTTTTGACAGGTTGATAGCCGATCGCCCAATAGATTTTATTTAGCCCTAGTCCCTTAGTCACCCCCTACGACATGTCGGATAGAACGGCAGATAGTTAGCATTCTTTTTACTCCCTATATTAGAACGGCACATAGCTTCCTACCTGTCACATTGAGTACTAACTTCTGTTCAACACGTGGGTTCGAGGTGGCCATAGAATTAATACCTTCACAATTGCGGAGATGGACACCTGAACCTCTGGCTACCCTGCAAGGGTTAATGGCCGTGAACACCTTTGTTTGTCTATTGTCTATATAATTAATAATTACGGGACTTATCGCGTAAGTTTAATAAAATTACCTTTATTAACCCGACCTTTCATGAGTATAAATCGCGAATCTCTTAAAACTATTATTGTCTATATACCTCCAATCTTACTGTATTAATATAGATAATATTTACCTCAATACCCCATTACTCATCTAATGTATCCCCAGGTCGAGAGATGGCAGTGTTTGGCGGGGGTGCACGCGCGGGCGGCGTCCCGCTCCTCGCCCCCCGGGCCAGAGGGAGACAGGCTGTTGGCTGCACTGCTCGACTTCGCCACTCTCACAAGGATGCTCGGACGGTTGGCGCCTGTGTTGTTGAGTGGTGAGTAGGTTTAAAGGGGTTTTTAAGTGTAAATATTGTAGATCGACAGAGTTGACGTTTGCTAAGGGAGGCCTACACCCAAAAAAAGGGTTGAAAAAGGCTAGAGAGAGAGAGAAATATTGTATTTAATGTGTTCAGTACTTATGTATGTTGAATGTAGAGTTTCAGGTTGCGTTTTAATTGATTAGTCGTAATTCGATGTAGCTCAGTCGTTTGAGGCTTCACTCTGATTCTGTTGTATTCATGTGAAATTTTTATTTAAAAGGTATTCCATAATTGCGATTCTGATGCAGAACAACTCAATGTATACTAACGAGTGTTGATTTATTTAAGAATTAAAACCTTTCATATAAGCGCATTATATTTCTCAATATAAACGATGCACGTCACGAAACTAATTTTTAGAGTCACTTCGGGGGTTGGAACTAGGACGTGCATGTATATTGTAGTTTATATCCATTTTAAAGAGATTAAACTACAGAATTCGACCTAATTGACCGTTGTATCTTTATTACAGACGATGATACAACGGTAGCAGGAGGTTTGCTCTTAGAGAGGTTAACCAATGCCCTCGTCGCGGCCACATCGGCGAGGCCTCATCTCCAAAATGGAAATACGGCCTACGCGCAAGCGCATATACAAGTGTGAGTTACAATTATGATGGAAATAGAATATAATGAACTCGTGTTACTGTGAATTGAATGTAGATGATAAAGGGTTTAGAGTGACAGAGATTGAATCCGACGACGACCTCCGTGGCGCGATTGGTTGAGCACCTGAACGCTAATCGTGAGATCCCGGGTTCGAATCCCGGTGGAGGCAGAGTTAAGAACTACGCTTTTCTACTGCTTTCCAGTCTGGTTGTTGATTATATATATGTATTTATCTATATATAGTGAGCATATATTTCTTAAATAAACATTGAGTAGTACCCTTAACACAAGTCTTAAATGAACGTACCAAGGGAGTAGTAGTTCAATGGTGTAATAATATCCAAATATTATTTCTGAGATTGTTAACTATATTATATACTCTTAAGAAACTCTTAAGCTAAAAGTTTATAAGTACCTAAAAAGAATTTTGTGTGCATGTTTTTGTTTTATTTTTTATGTTGTGTAAATGAATTACTTGTATGGCTCAAAACGACTATTTATTTATTCATACACGTCACGTGTAAAGGGGTTGGCAGAGATCACGGATCCCCATTTGTCTCGAACCTGACAGACCACTTTCGCTTCATTGACACTCATACATCTTCTCATACATACTTGACGGTCATACTCCTAACGTCGCCCTTTTTCAATATAGCATCTATCTGACTGTTATATGTCTCATTGGGCAGGCCCCAAAGAATTATCTATTATTAATTATCAAAAATCTATCTACGAAAGAGTATATCTCTAATGCTATGCATTTTATCTTCTACAGGGCGAGTGAATTGTTTGCGTGTCTAGGCGCGTGGTCTTGCTACATGCGCGATTGTCGATACCCGGCCCGAAGTTTGGAAGCTATCGTGGGATGCGCCCTTCCCTATTTGATGCCCCATGATGAAACGGTAACTATTAATAAAAATTGTTGTCAAAAAGTCAAACGCGTCCACCACCATTAACCCTTGCGGGGTAGTCAAAGGTTCAGGTTTCCATTTCCGCAATTGCGAAGGTGGTAATTCTATGGCCACCTCAAAACCAAGTGTTGACCAGATAGTCAGTTCTCAATGTGACAGGTGGTAAGCCATGTCGCCATTTACAAGCAGTAAGTATTACCTGTTCGGGGAACAGGTAGGTTTCCTCACGATGTTTTCCCTCATCGTAGTCAGTAAAGTTCATTTCCAACACTAAAGCTATGATTTGAAACTGGAAAATTATAAAAGATCTGTTAGTGTTAGTAAAGTAATATTGATTTACTAATTCTACGTGATATAACCATAGGTTTAGAATAATAATATATGGGAAACTATTAATTTAACAAGCTTCTTTGTGAGTTCATTTAAGATTTGTGTTAAGGGTAGTAGTCAAAGTATATCGAAAGGTATTGTATGATAAAGTTTTGTTAAAAATAATCAATCATTACAATGAACGAACATTAATACAGACACATTATCGTGTTGTAAACGGGGTGAACAGAATCTCGGAGACACGATCAATATTAGAGTTATTGTGTTATATACATGCACCGAAGTTTTGTCTACCCCACACATAGAGATAGAGTGACATGACCGTATAATAATATGTATGTAATATTTAGGACATTATTACGCCAATTCAATTAGCACCTTGGGAAGTTCATTTAAGACTTGTGTTAAGGGTACTAGTTAACGTATATTTCAGAAATATACATATTATATTGTATAGATAAATATATGTATATTGCATAATATCAACATCCAGACTGGAAAGCAAAAGAAAAGCGTAGTTCTTAACTCTGTCTCCACCGGGAATCATCGATCTCTCACGATTAGCGTTCAGGTGCTCAACCAATCGCGCCACGGAGGTCGTCATGTACATACATGTAATATTTCCAGGAGCCGCCTCTAATATGTCACGCAGCGGCATATATGCTGCTGAGTTTATCTAAGAATGTGAAGTTCACGACTGAGCCCGTTTCTCTGGTGGGTGACCTGTACAACCAAGCTCTTGGCACGCTGCACTACTTGAAGCCTAAGGTAAGTCTTCTTTCAGACGAACAACTGATTGCCTTGAGATATTTTGATGAATGATTGATGAATTATTTTGAGACGTAACTAAAGAAAAATGGAACATTATTATTCACATAGACGATAAAATTTACAATACTGTTCAAAGAATTAGTACCTTAGCAGAAAAATAAGCAAACAATAAATTGCTGACAATATATTGCTCAGTGTAGAAGCTGTTTTAGGGAACAGAATATTCGTATAATCGCTTCTTTGTATCCCTTTATGGTAAACTAAACCTTGCTTAGGTTATCTTTAGAAGAATGGTCAGGTTAGTAATAGTATTTATGTGATAATAGAAAGAAAGAAAGATTCCACTTATTCCTACACTCTTATTAGCCCTTTACCACAATCAGATAACATTCCGTACATCAACTATATTATTCAACATTCCTTATATTTTCATCCCAAATTTGTACTAATAATTTTCATAACTATCCAGACAGCGTCAATAGTCCGTGAGTCCCTAATCTCCCTAGCGCTGCCAAAGGGCGGCGTGGCAAGCGGGGACTCGCGGGGAGAGATGGCCGCGAGGGCCCTTCTCACGGCTTGGGGCGCGCCCCTACTGGCCTCTGGGCCGGCGCACGCCTTGCCGCCCCTAACTGCGTTGCTGCACGCGTTCGCTGATGCCCCATCGCCGGCTAAAAAGGTGAGTTCTTTGTGTGTTAATTATATAGAGTTAATAAAGAGGTTTGATGATCGAATAGATAATGTGAATATGTTAAGTACTTGTTAATAATTTTAAAGGAAATGTATTGAGGACATTGTTATCAAATAAACCTCACTTAATACTTCCGTATCTTTGAAAGGTTGAATCTAGCGAGTACAAAATTACTCAGTGAATTTTGTATGATTTTGTAGCTCAAGAAAATATGTTTAATTGAGGACCATACTCGATTTAATGTCTTAAACGTATCCTGGATGAATGTAGAAGACTTCATACATCAATCTCTTACCATTTTAGTTTTTACGTAAAAATAATTGCACATACACATATGGGATCCACTCCTTCATTTGATCAATCAATCAGCCTATGTTAGTCCACTGCTGGACGTAGGCCTCCCCAAGGTTACGCCAGAAAACACGGTCACTCGTGGCCCTCAGCCAACCACTACCAGCGACCTTTTTCAGGTCATTGGTCCATCTAGTAGGGGGGCGTCCTACACTACGTTTACCAAGACGCGGTCGCCATTCGAGAACAGCTTTGCTCCAACGGTTGCCGGTTCTGCGACAGACGTGATATTTGATCACTTGCGCAGTTTGTGGTCATCATAGTTTCATTACTGACGAACCCATACATGTACCACCAGATAATAGCAGAAGGCGTCCAGAACACAGCGGAAACGGCCCTCCGCATGCTGTGTGACCCGGCCCACGCGCCCGCCGAGGCAGAGATCACGGATTTCTTCTTCGCTCTGTTCACTAGTCTGCTGCAACAAATGGGACACTTTGTGTACACCGCCATCGAAGTGTTCCTCGATGTGGCGCAACGGTATGTAAAGGTTAAGGGGTTTGTACATGTGAATATATGTTATACTGAAGACCATGTATAGGGACAGTAAAGATTTTTAAGGTGTTATTAATATACAATTGCGATTAACGGTGAGAAAAAACATCGTGAGGAAACCTACTATGCCTGAGGATGGGTAAATAAATAGGATATATAAATAGATAGGGATCGGGTATAGACAGTTCCTATCATATCAATCCTAAACATATTCCTGTATCCTAGGTATAGGCGATACAGTTCACTACCTATCACGTTGGGCGCTGTCTATCTAGTGAAACTCGGTCTCGAGTGACCCATACCTAACAGCTTTAGAAATTTTGTAGATGGGCACTCAAGCTTTTGACTACCCTGCCACAATAAAAAAGGGAGTGTGTATACACAAGGCATGAAGCGTATGTTATGTTGTTATATATACGTATTAGCAATGCCTCATTTGTGTTTCATTATCTACTACGTATTATTAGGCATTTAATTAAAATTTGTTAAGTTATCATTATTTCAAAAAAAATATTTATTTATTCATCCACATTTAGATATTTTAGTCTTTTCTTATATAAATGTAGCTATCATTACATAAAAAAATTGCAACCACAGTACCCCAAAATGTAAAAATGACGTATAAATAATTATAGGTACACCTTACAAGTTGCCTAACCTTATGTCTTATGTGATTTATATTAAAAGTATTATGATATGTATCAAAAATCAACTACATTTTTCCTATAACAACAATACAATATTATAATTACATAGCCATTATTATTTATTCCAGAGGCGGCGGTGACACGAGTCTAGAGCGCTTAGTGTCGTGCGTGCGTCTCGGCGTCGAATGTTCGATGGCTGGCGGCGGCGTGCGCGAACAACCTGTACTAGCGTTGCTTACGCGACATATATTGCCTCGGGCTAGAGCTGATGCACCGGACCTGTCGCGGGCTACGTATAAACTGTTGGCTAGGTGAGTGGTTGTAAAGGGTATATAATAATATTGTAGGACATTATTACACCACAACTAGGCCCTTCCTAAGTAAATTTAAGAATTGTGTTGAGGGTACTAGTCAACGTATATTTAAGAAATATATACTTATAATACTTAGATTAATACATATAAAATATACATTATGCATATGTAATCAACGACCAGACTTGAAAACAGAAGTTTGCTGAGGGTCACTAGTGATCGTGTTTTGTGGTGTACTCTTGGGGAGGCCTACGTCCAGCAGTGGACTGACACAGGCTGATTGATTGATTACGTTATGTGGTATTTAGGTTCAAGTGATAGTCAGTAACTTCGAGTGGTAGATCATCATTCATTGACTTTGTCATGAGATAACAGTAGTATTACAGCAGTATTACAGCTAAACTTCCTCACAATTACAGTCTCCTAATACACCGTTGGCGCTACTTCTTCCCGACCAAGTGTGAGCCAGCCGAAGAGGCGAGAAGAATGGATGAGTTGCGGGCGGCACTCTCCGCTTTAGGAGCGTCCTTGCTAGAGTCTGATATAGAGATATTCAGACTCACTATTGAGACTTTAGAGACGTTGAATATTAAGTGGAAGTTGTATCACAAAGTGAGTATGATTACATTGTTAATATACATGAATAAAATAATTATTGTTGTCTAGGTTTAGTGTTCAATGTTTTTTTTGTTATTAAATAATGTAAATATTTATTAAATAAATAAATAAATAAATAATATTCACTTTATTCACAAAGGCACAAGACCAACGACGACGACCAATTAGTAATTTGTTTAAGTATGTATACTGTATTGTCAATGATACCGTATTGGGAATCCTGTAATGGTGTTATTGTGAGAAAAGTAAATAAATAAATGAATATCCATGTGGTTCTTTTGGTTCGAAAAAGTACAAACAACAAAAGCTTTGAATTATCTTGTTATTCTACTTTAGGGTCACAGTTATAAGAATATTGGAGACTATCGTAAAAGGATGTTACGTTTTATGACATGCGACGTAGATGAGAGGTGGTTACAATTCATTCAAATTCCAATTTTACATACTTACATTTTAGCATAATATAGAAATATGTATACCTTTAATTACAAAAGACAAACGCGTTCACGACCATTAACCCTTGCGGGGCAGTCAGGAGTTCAGGTATCCATCTCCGCAATTGTGAACCCACGTGTTGACCAGATAGTAAGTACTCAATCTGACAGGTTGCAAGCCAAGTCTCCATCTACAAGCACTAAATTATTATATGTTCGAGGAACAGGTACGTTTTCTCACGATGTTTTCCCTCACCGTAGTATTCGACGCATTTCGTTAATGTATTATGATTACGAAAATATAACAAAACTATTAATTATCCTTTTTAAATAAGTCTAGGTTATGACGTACACAATCCTTTATTTCATTCACTCATTCATTCTCAACCGTTCTTTTCATTCTTTCTGCAGGCGGTGTTCCGTACGGAGTTTCTGGCAGAGTTTCTATCAGTTCTCCTAGTGGGTATCGGCGAAAGAGGCGGTGGTCGAGCGCTACTTCGAGAGGAGTCTTTGGCCGCAGTCCACGCGATGGCTTCAGTGGACTTTAGCGCTTTCCGCCTCGCCTTCCTGCCTAGTTTCCTGGCTTCGTTGCCTGGCTTGGCACCTGAGCATGCTCATTTATTGGCCCAGTTTCCTGCTGACACGGTATGTTGATATTTTGAGACTTAAGAGTAGGTTATAGGTCCCGTGCTAGTATGGCTCGTAAAAGAACTAACTATAAAAAAAATCATTGGTCAGTTTAACCTCTGTATATCATGACGTCAATATTTACTTAACGCGAATAGCCTATAGCTGCTGTTGTTCCCGGCATGTCGTCAGAGGCGATACCCCTATTCCCTAAGTCGATAAAATCTATTATCAATCTACGCAATATCGATCAGTAAATTTTTGAAATATATTTTTTGTAAGCAATGCGTAAGATGCTTAGTCTGTCATTGTTAAATGATACTGATTTGCTTGGCCAATAAAGATTAGTTTGAATTTGGTCCGGAGGTATAGGTAGATATCTTTACTAGTAATTTATTTATTCGATAAATAGAATTACTATTTAGGAACTATTAATTATACATGCATGCACATAATGCCCGTTTACCTGTAGGGGTAGGCAGAGATCACGGATCCCTGTTTGTCCAGATCCTGACAAACCACTTTCGCTATCAATTATACATACATACAAATCACGCCTTATAACCTGTAGAGGGGTAAACAAATATCACGGATCCCGATTTGTCCCGATCCTGACAGACCACTGTCGCTTCATTGACACTCATACATCTTCTCATACACATTCGGCGGTTATAGGTACGCCTAACGTCACCCTTTTTCAGTATAGCTATCAATTATTTTAGTAATAATAAGATTCTTTTAACCAAATGGTAATATTAAAGACACTTTTGTATTATAGGATCTTCCAACGTTCACCCAAAACATCCAACGGCTAATGAACGACGTGAACTGCTACCGCGCGTACAACTCGCTCCTGCCAGCCAACTTCCCGACGTAGCAATGTCTCGTCAGCCAAATGCAACAGATGAACATACTGCGAGGTAAAGAAGACTAGGCCGGTTACACGAGAGGGGTTTTTCGACTGAATTCAGGAGAGATTAACACTAATTTAGGTTTTTTATACTTTAATATGCCATTCACCACTAAGGTTATGTCGGCGCAAGTACAAAGGATGTCATGGCGTCTGCAACTCTTGTTATTCCGTCGCCATGGTTACATCAACGCCGCTAGCCGGTACAACCGAAGAAAAACGTAATCGAAGTTCCAATTATTCTCTTCCTTGTTCTTCGGTTCGTTGTGGGACCAAATCTTATTCGAAAGAGAACATATTCAGCCGGTATGGTATCATAATTGATGAAATATTGTAGCGAAAACTAATATATGTATTTTCAACTTTCACTGAGCTGCTGGCGTGGTTGACAAACCATAGACTACTACGTCAATTATTAAGTTACCAAATTATTTTATCCCTAATAAATTAATGGGTGTGTGAAGCAGGAGAATAATATAACAGTTAAGATGATAGAAATCAAAATGTATGGGATTCACATACACATTCGATTGATTTAACGAATGTGATGTTTTTAGTATTGGAATGACATTTCGAATCAATACAGCATTCCCCTCTGGTTATAAGCCTTGGTAAATCTCACTTGTTTTAGTATGAAATTTGAATTGGACATACCGTTAATACTATTATTTTCCTGATGAAAATAACGAGCATTCGAGACGAAAAATCCTCTTCGTTTAACTGAGTCTTATAGTATAGTTTTAGTGCAAATAGTTAGGGTAATTTTTTATAGTGTGTCAGAATTGGTTTACAAAAGTTTTATGTAGAACGACTGTATATAGAATAAGTTTGTAGACTGAAATAGATTATTTCTGATTAGTCTTAGAGGTGATATGTAAAAGAAGTTCTTGTACTTCTATTGTATGGTTTAATAAACGTTTGGTCAAATCAAATTATTCGCACTAGTTTCAACAAATGCTTTTGGGTCTTATAAGCTTTTGTAGATTTTAAAAATGTAAGTTATTTTACGATGAGGGAAAACGTCGTGAGGAAACCAACCTATCCCTTAGGTAGCCAGTTCCTGATACGGCGATGCGGTTTACTACCTATCACGTTGGGTGCTGTCTATCTAGTGAAACGCCGGCTTTGAGTGGTTTATATCTAACATGCCTTCGAAATTTCGAAAAGTGAAGCGTATGTTATGTTACTGTGTCAATATGTAGATTTTATAATATATGAACATTACAAACATATTATACAAGAATGGCGATTTAATATAAAGTAAATAATTACGATTTTTTCAGAATTTTTTTATTTCATTGTGCCAGAACTATAAATGTTGTACATTCCTATTAAAATGAGATCCATTTACGTTCTTTACTTTATGCATTTGAAAGAAAAAAAAATCACATTTTATAATAAATATTCTGAAGTTATTATAGACACAACATGGCTAATATCACCTATTGTTACCATACTAGGAATCTAGGAATGTGGTTGATAGGCTAAAAAAGACTACCAGGTTCACCACCATTAACCTTGCGGGGTAGTCAGAGGTTCAGGTGTCCATTTCCACAATTGCGAAGGTAGTTATTCTATGGCCACCTCGAACCCACGTGTTGACCAGACAGTTCTCAATGTGACAGGTGGTGATAATATGTCCATACATGAATTGAGATTGAACCTCAGACTATCTTGCAAGATTACCATATATTTTATGGTTTATTGCATTTGAGATGGTATTAAAATTTATAAAGAACTGCTTCCTTTACCGTAATGTAAATAAAGACTAAAATTGAATGTTATCACGTATTTGAGACCTGCTTGTTGGTTGCTTTTCGCATGAATTAGTTAGGTAGAGACGGCATTGATATGGAATAGTGAAGGAATCGATATTATAGTTTATAATTGCATTCTGTTTGTGCAATTATGAGCTCGTATTGTGCCATAAAGGTATGGTGCGATTAAGTAATTATGTTCGTATAAGTTTGTTATAACCTTTTTAATCGAAAATCTCATGTTACGCAAGTTTCTTTTTTATGTTCTTATTAATTTACGTATAAACAGTAATTGTTCTTTTATGTAAACATTTTATATTCTTATAATGGATTAACGGTAATAAAAATAAATTAAAAATGTATTGTTGCTTGGTTTTATGTATACTTGTAGTTTAATGATTGGAAAAATAATAGTCTGTATAGTAGGTATTTTTTTTTCCTAAAGATTTATATTTTGGACCGATATGTCAAAATTATTTTATCAATAGCATAAAGAAAAGTGTGATTTTTGTGTGGCATTATATTCATAATGTTTTAGGGGACCACATTTTAATGTTTTATAAGTTTTATGTGATGCATAATTGGTTGATTTAATGTAAATAAGATTTTTCTGTTCCTATCGTTTTTATGTTAAGAATAAGTAACATTGAATACAATGTATTTAATGAAGCGCGATTTATTAAGTTTCACATTTGTGTAGCATTTTCAGCATTTAATTGATTGGTGCAATAAAATGAACAGATGACAAAATTCTACGAATTTATTTTGCGTTTGGGTATGAGTAAGAAATAAAATAGCTAGTAAATTAAAATATCTTTTATTTTACACTTCATCATAATGTGCTTTAAGGAACCTAGCAGTTGCTTCCACAATACTCTTATGACTCGCATACAAGTTTAAGTCCGCGTTTATATCAACCCATTTCACGCCAACGGAACCATCTCCCGCTTTCAACTGCAGTTTTCCCACAGTATCACCACTCTCATCGTGAAAGTTATAACCGACAGTTTCCATCCATGCATTGTCAGTGTTCCTTGGATCGTCAACGTATCCTTTGTATACCTCAGTACCATTGCTGAAGAAATGCTTGAATTTGGATTCCCAGTCTTGTTTTTCGGCTGAAATGAAATTAGTAAACTTAGTTTGGTCACAGACATGGGGTAATTAATAAGAGGAGTGAGCCTTACGCAATATTTGTATGGAAACTAGCGTGGCATTACGCGGGGTGAAACGAGGTACGCGGGATGGAGGGGAGATATTACAACCAAATTAAACACTGCATTTTATGACACCATACATAGGTATCTTCTTTCTACTACACATTTTTAGACTCCCCACACCAATTAAAACACGCCATTTTAGACACCGCGCCTTTCACCGGGTCCTCTTTTTATTTGGTTCGTGGTCACAGATAATGAAAACTTTTTAGTGAAACAATAAAGTAATGTTTATCAAAATAAATGAGTTTATTTAGATGCAAATAAACTAGATTTGTGTTTTGTGATAGTGCTAAAATTATATTACAACTTACAATTGTGGTATATCATGTTAAAAATTATATAATACACACACTACACCATGTCACATTGAGTACTATGTTGTCAACGTATTGCTTTGAATACTACGGTGAGGGACAACATCACTAGGAAACCTACCTGTCCATCAAACAGGTAAGTTAGTGCTTGTAAATGGCGTCATGGCTTACCACCTGTCGCATTGAGTACTAACTATCTGGTCAACACGTGGGTTCGAGGCGTCCATAGAATTACTACCATCGTAATTGCAGAGATGGAAACCTGAACCTCTGACTAGGATCTTCTCCTCGTCAAGGGATAATCCTCGTAAACCACTTATCTTTTGAATTACATCATTTCTAGCAACCCGCATAATGTATCTCTAATACTATGTATGCTTACCATCTGACATATTAAATGAATCGATAGCCTCCTCTTGAAACTCCCTTACGGCTGCTACTGCATCAGTTTCACCAGGGTCCACCATGCCCCCTGGCAGCGACCATTCGCATGTGTCCCCTCGCTTTATTGCCACAAATTGTAAGATAGGTCTGTAAATAGTAGTAGACTATAGAAAAATGTATAATAGAAATGATTGAAAATAATTCTTAATGCTTATATTATGAGTTTACTGATTGAATGAGAGCTTTTCTATTACTTATTACAAGTGTTAGAAATTGAAATCAATCACAAAAAAATAATAAAGCAGTAAGTTGGCCAAAAAATTTATTAATTATTAACATATAAAATTACAATAAATCAGAACTAATTTATTTAATTTTAATTTTTAATTGTATTTATAAAAGTTTTTCTAGATCGAACTGATCTTTCTACAATGGCTGGACACATTTTCATTCATCCTCAAAATGCTTACTTACATGAAACACAATATTTAAAACACAAGACATGTTTTTTTAAAAAAAAAAGTTAACAAGTTGTAAACATATGTATGTAATCCCAGTCCTTTGGAATAATAATATAGCAATAGATTAAAATTTACATACTTTTCTTTGGATTTACAAATATGTGTTTTTAAGGGTTTTCAACAAATGGGAAATATTGAAAGGTTGCAAAGACCAGACCTCTTTAAGACACTAGTATTACATTACTTACCTCTTAGTCTTTGAATCTATTTGAACACCATCATCTTTTCGTTTCTTCCATCTAGTAACCACAGCATCTCCAGCATGATTAGGACCCCATTTGCCAAGTACTCCGCGTCCTGTTATACCTGTTCTGCCAATAGGATTTAAAGGCATGCCATTTGATATTTTGTAGGGTCTTGTATAGCTTACCCTGTTTACTGGCCCATCTATATTGTTCCATTTAGGTTTGAAGCTTGGATTATCTAAAACATAAATAAAATGATTTTATTAACATGATAAATAATTTTCTTTTGTTTATCCAGAGTTAGTAAACAAGAGTGTCTAATTTGTGTTTATGTTCATGTTATAACTATGTATGTATACATTTTCTGTCTCTATATCAATAGCAAGAAATCTTTACTGATGTCTATACTGGCCGACGTAACCACAAGGTGTATGGCATATTAAGAATAAAATAAATAAATAAAAAATCTATACTGATACTGTGATGATCCATAGTAGATTCTATATTATATTCTGTTAAGCTTTTCATACTACATTAATAGAGAAGATACTTGAGAGATAAAAATAACTTACACGATTCCTACAATTTACAGAACTATTTCTACCTGAATGACTTATTTTAAGCTCATCTTTAGTTTACTTACTAATGTCGGGATCTGCCCAAGGTTTACCCTGAAGAGCAGGTGAAGTGTGGCTCGGAGGATGATAATCATTGTAGGCCACTGACCAACTTACTTTATCATCAGGTACTGGGAATCTTTGTACTTTAGAACGGGGATAGAACCCACCCCGGCACTTAAAATGTGTCACTATCATACTGAAACAATTTTTAGACATATAAGAAACGAATAACAAGATTATATTCAAGTTCATAATACTTTAACTACTTGTTAAAGGTTAGGCACAGACAAATAATTCCAGATTCGTATATCAAGTAAATTACAAAGTTTCTGTTAAGTTTAAATGTTTATTCTTATGAATTAAAAATGGAACACGACATAACTTATGAATATTCATTATAGTAAAGCAACTGTTTTCCTACCTGGAAATCATAACAAACTAGTTTTTTTATTTTTAAAACTTCTAAAAGTTTTGTCGATTTCGACTGACAATGTCATTACGACGCCTTGACATGACATTATATTACGATTAAATCTCGAAAAGTACATGAAAAAATTTAATAAGAATTTGTGTAAGTACATGGTATTTACCACACGAATAACCATATATTCACGTGGTTTCTACTTTGAAAGAAGTTATGTTTGTACTAAAAACGAATACCTTGTGTGATGCCAAGAACACGCTACGCGTGTCCACTTTGAGTATGCGACCAGAGGTTCTAAAAGTTTGTTTAACTTTTCATCAAACTCACTACGTTAACTTGTTTATTATAATATTAGTACTTTCACAATGATATGTTTCTAAATGATTTTAGTCGATAGATGAGTAAATAATTTATATACTATACAAACAACAAAAAATATTATAAATTTAATAATATATAAATAAGTTTGAGAATCACATCATATTTAATTTACCTATTTACTTAAATATCCATATTCCGCCATAATTCCTGGTTTAAAATCACTATACTGTTGCCACAACCTTATGTCTTTCGTTGCACATCAAGACCAAAGGAAATAACATCGCGCAGAGCCAGTGGACACGCGTGGCGTTCATTTTTTCTTAGTCGCAGAGCCGCGGACACGCCTCGCGTGTTCATGACCGTTTGTATGGCGGCTCCGTTAGTAAGACGCTGAAAAATGGCGCGGCGTCGAATGAGTTAATGGCTAATCCAGAACACCTTGACATGAAATAAAAGCTTATCCTGAACGCATCATCTTTGCATTCTTACCATATACATTCACGTCCTTCAATCCCTTTTGGGGTGGACAGAACATTAGAGTCATGCAAATATCTCCTTGGTCACTTATTAGTATGAATATTGGGGTTGTAATATCATATGGAACATTGATTACTGCTTGCTAGCCCCAGAGAGATTGTTTAGGTGTTAACTATGAAGTTACGTTTGTATGTAAATACACCTTGCATCTTGTACGCAAACACAGTTGACACTGCAATTTGCATGCAATAGAAATCCGACGTCATACTTGCACATTTATGCATTGTCTCAGTCAACTGGATGTAAATGTGATAAATTACAGAACTAAAACGTAGGTTTCGGATGATATATTTTATACGATTCTCCTAATTAATTTGTGCACGTGGTTGAGTAAATAGGTAAAAGCTGTCATTACCATTAACTCTTGTGGTTCACCTCCTCGATTGCGGAGGTAGTAATTCTACCGCCACTTCGACCCTGTGTTGCCATTTACGAGCACTAATTAATTCTTATTCCGGAAAATTGGCAGGTTTTTGATGTTTTCTCACATCATTGTCAGTCCATTCAGCAAATGTATATTATGTTTATGAGGATATAGTGAAAAACGATAGGCATAAGTAAAAAACAGTTTATTCAAGAAGGTAAAAACTTAAAGCTACTGAAGTTTATTTTCTCTTCCTAGTTATTTTCCTAACGGTAGGCTTTTTGAACACATCATCGTCTTTTTCCTTATCCGGTACTTCATCTTCATCTGGAATAGATAAATTGAGTTTACAACAAATATTTAGAATGCTATCATACATATATACACATCACGCCTGATTCCCTATAGAGGGGTAGGCAGACATCACGGATCCCCATTTGTCCCGATCCGACAGACCACTTTCACTTCATTGACACTCATACATCTAACACACGGTGGTTATAGGTACTTCTAATGTCACCCTTCTTTAATATAGTGTTTATCGGACTGTCACATGTCTTATTGGGACGCTCCCTACTAATGAATCTGATTAAATAAGATAAAAAGACAAACGCGTTCAGGTGTCCATCTCCGCAATTGCGAAGGTAGTAATTCTATGGACACCTCGAACCCACGTGTTAACCAGATAGTCAGTACTCAATGTGACAGGTGGTAAGCCATGTCGCCATTTACAAGCACTGTTTGGTGAACAGGTTGGTTTCCTCACAAGGTTTTTTTTCCTCACCGTATAATGGATTTCGTAAATGTATTTTTATTACGAAAATGTACATAGAAATTCATGAAACTTAATTCCATTTGTACATGCTCAAGCGGGATTTGAACCCTGTACCCACTGCTACAGAGTCAAGCCTCAGACAACTGATCTATGTTGAATTGAGTGAAAGATGAGCATATCTTTATATCTTTTCGTAGATATAATTGTTTACAGTCGCTAACGGTGAGAAAAAACATCGTGAGGAAACCTGCCTATCTCAGGATAGGTAATAGTCAGTGCCTATACACGGCTATACGGTTCACTACCTATCACGTTGGGTGCTGTCTATCTAGTGATACGCGGGCTTCGAATGAACCATACCTAACATGCCTTCGAAATTTCGGAGATGGGCACTCAAGCCTCTGACTACCCCGCCATAATAAAGAAGGGAGTGTGTATACACAAGTCGTGAAGCGTATGTATATGTATAATTGTTACCTGAGTCATCCGAAAAGGTGGCAGCTTGCCTATTACTCCTGGCAGGCAACTTGCGGCTTGATTTGCGAACTGATTGTGGTGTATCTTGACTCGGTGGTTCATTCTAGAAGATAAAAATATTGTATTCATATAGTTATATTTGTATGATAACATAGAAGATATTAATTTGATATAATATAGACCTACGTTGCTAGTAATAGTGTGAAGTTAGTAGTGAATTAGCAAATGTCAAATTTTACTATAGATGACAGAAAACATTTCAAATTTTGCCTTAAAAACAACTTCAATTTGTTATTGAAGTGATTCTGAACTTTACAATGCCACTACCAGCTTCACACTATTACTGAAGTGGTATTGAACTGATATTTTGTAAAAACTATTAGTGGACTTGGGTCCCAGGGATGCCTTATGCCTACCTCTTAATAACAACTTAAAACTGTTAATGAAGTGACATTGAACTCTGCTAAGACACTACCAGCATCGCACTGTTACTGAAGTATAATTGAACTGTTACCTTGCAAAAAGCATTAGTTACTGACTTCAGGGGTGTCTTATGCCTACCTCTCTGTAAGAAAAGGTACGTTACACGCATATATTACCTCATCGGGACTAGATGAAGATCTTCTCTTGTTCCTCCTAGCTGGTTTCTTTTTGGGCGTGGCTTTGGGTTGCAAAGCGTTTTCTTCTTTGTCTTTCTCTGTATCTTTAGTACCCGGTTCATTTTCGCCACTAACTGCGAAACACTCTTCTATTTTGTCTCCCAGCTCTTGGACTAGGGTCTGTTAACAAATAATCACTACATAGTATAAAGCAAAGTCGCTTTCTCTGTCCCTATGTCCCTTTCCATGCTTAAATCTTTGAAACTACGCAACGGATTTTGATGCGGTTTTTTTTAAATAGAGTGATTCAAGAGGAAGGTTTATATGTATAAAAACATCCATTGAATGCGGGTCACTAGTAATTAATAATAATCATCAATTAATTAAACAGTACATACCTTAATATCATTCTTGGCCATCTTCGACGTATTACTCATGAGTGTATTGAAGCATTCCATAACGCCTTTACTGTGCAATTTGTCCTTATAACAGTCCATATTCTCCATCAATTTCCGCAGCGACCTTTCGTTGTACGTGAATAAAGATAAGCAATAAGCCAGGTCCCGCCATTGTCTTTCTTCTGTAGATAACTTGAACCTTTGACAGAGTTTCTCTACTAGAGCTTCCATCTGTCTGTCCTTTTGGATTAGTGATGTTATGTATCTGGGAAAAAGAAAGATTGAGAGATATTGATATACGTAATAGTATTGTGTTGTTATTTGACTGAACAATTCTTGACTTATACTGTCAAATGAACAAAAATTGAAATAAGGCCCAAATTTTAAAACAAAACTACATGTATTCTTCAATAACTTTGAACAGAATCAGAGACACAATTTCGCTTCTATTGCCTATATAATTAAGGTTAAGATGACATTGAGATGTTGCTTGTCTTTAACCAACATTATTCCTGTAACGACCAGTCCTTAGAAGTTTCCTACGACATACGTGCGCAAGACTTCCTTCAAAATGTAGGGAGATATTACGAATCCCCATTTCTGTGGATCTTAGCAAAACAACTTTTGCTTCATTAATTTCCTACACCATATACATACACAAGACTCCCTTCAAAAGGGGAGATATCACGAATCCCCATTTCTCTCAATCACACCACGTTCATTCATTAACGTTCTACAACATACTACATAACTTACAATTATACTACATAACAATTATAAAAAATTAAGATACTTACTTCATAATAACCCGATACTGCTCTTCAGGCACATTTAACTCCGGATCGCTCAATCTCGATATAATATCCGGCATCACATTGTACAGAGCATTGCCTTTCTGAGAGAGCTGTTTAAAGAACAGTCTAGTCATGGCTGCCACCTTTGGGTCGGAATCCGCACAGCAGAGCGCCATGTCTGCTATCTGCCCTTTGACTCTTACCATTTCGTGTAGGACCAGGAACGAGAGCATTTTGACGGCGCATTGACGGATTTCTAGCTCTTCGTCGCTTAGGCTATAAAAAGGAGGTATTGGGTGCTATTATTTACAGTCGCTAACGGTGAGGGAAAACATCGTGAGGAAACCTGCCTATCCCTCAGGATAGGTAATAGTCAGTGCCTGTATACGGCGATACGTTTCACTACCTATCACGTTGGGTGTTGTCTATCTAGTGATACGCGAGCTTCGAATGACCATACCTAACATGCCTTCGAGATTTCGGAGATGGGCATTCAAGCCTCTGACTACCCCGCCATAATAAAAAAAGGAGTGTGTATACACAAGTCGTGAAGCGTATGTATGTATGTATTGGGTGCTAAAGTAAATGAAATATTAGTTACTGAGTTGACTGATTTAGTAATTTTGTATATTATCATAAAGATTAAAATATTTTCGTTCACGAGCTTTAACTCTTGTTGGATAGTCAGAGGATCAGATGTCGATCTCCACTATTGGGAAGATAGTAATTCTATGACCACCTCAAACCCACGTGTTGACCAGATATTCCGTTGTAAATGTAACAGTGTTGAATAATATAACCAAGTAATATTTTGGATATAATCAATAATTTCTGAATGTCAATTTGCACTTCGCTATTTGTATACCAGTAGTACACAAAGTTAATTAGTACACTACAAACATATACATTCACGTCCCTTAACACCATTTGGGGGGGGACGTCAACGTGGAGCTGTATATCACCGGTCACTTATAGCATAACAATTAGTCAATAGATACAGTATATTATCGTAAAACCCTAAGCATAAACAGAAGTATTACTACAAATTTAACATACATAAAATAAATAATCATAAATTCACATTATAGTTTTAAGAGATTCGCGATATATACCCCTGATTAATATATTTAATTCCTAATGTTGTTTATACAAAACATGACTTTATTTAACTATCATATTTATGTATGTTATGTATCAAGTTTCCAAACCCCATGTAACCTTGATAAATTCACTTATTTAACTCAAATACTCACATATGATATATATGCTGAGTCCACGGCTGCGTCAGGTTTGGGAAGCGCAGCGTTAAGTCCGCAAAGGCTATCGTAAGATTGGTCCTTAACGCGACGTTTTTAGACCTTTTGAGTACTGTCAACATCAGTTGGAGACCCTCGTCGCACACTGCACTGGATACTAACATGTACCTGAAATGTGCAATATCACTACATAGTATAAAACAAAGTCGCTTTCTTTGTCCCTATGTCCCTTTGTATGCTTAAATCTTTGAAACTACGCAACGGATTTTGATGCGTTTTTTTTAATAGATAGAGTGAGTCAAGAGGAATGTTTATATGTATAATAATATCCATGAAATAGTGGAGTAGGCTATATATTTTATACCCGTGTGAAGCCGGAGCGGGTCACTAGTTGAGATATATAGCATAAGCGTCAATTTAGTTATTTCTTTCAGTATATAAGTTTAATAGTATAGTAGTTATAATAAACCTAAGTATACCTAACTAACCTAAATATATATATTGTAAATAGGAAACTATGAAACATAGCTAGCATACATTGATGCTATCTATCATAAGGAAAAAGATAGCTTCAAAAACAAGAAAATATAGAAAATGTTTTTAATATTCAACTTAAAAAATATGTATGGAAGTGTTAAATAAATATAGAAGTATAATAGTTATTTTTAAACACCCGCGATTTATACTCATTTTCCTTCCATCCCATGATTACCGGTTCCCATTTTCCCCATTTTCGGAAACATGGGAAACGGTAATCATGGGATTATATTCGCGTGGCGTAATTGCGGATGTGTCTTCGGATAGTGTGAGTGTAGTGTGTCGTGCTATGAATTAACAACAATTTGTGAGGGTAGACAGACATTGGCTGAGACGCTAGTCTTCCCGCGACCACGGCCTATGCAACTGGGTCGAAACGTCGGGCAAAGTAAAGGTAATCAGATATCTTTATTAATTTATCGTGATATGACCCAGTCTCACATAGTAAATAAAATGTAGAGGGAGGTATAAGTTCGATAACTGCATTCTCAGTACAAATTTAGGGTCATAGTATTCATGTGTTAGGTAGTTCAGTCTAAAATACCTAAAATTCAGATTACCATTATATTACCTAAAATTTATAATATTATTTATTTTTTATACAAGCGAAGTGAAGTGGAAGGGCGTTTTCGTCGAACAGGTAATAGTACTTGTAAATGGCGACATGGCTGACCACCTGTCACATTGAGTACTGACTATCTGTTTAACACGTGGGTTCGTGGTGTCCATAGAATTTTTTGTTGTTATTTTTTGACGCTCAATAAGTGAATTTAATATCCTTATGTTGAATAAAAAGATTTTCATTTCATTACTACCTTCGCAATTGCGGATGTAGAAACCTGAACCACTAAGAAGGCAAGGGTTAATGGTCATGAATGCGTTTGTTTATTTAAACACAACTAACCTCGTATACGTAACGGCCGCAGCCGCCTGCAGTTTGTTCCCCAGGCCTGACGTCATCAACAAGTACCTGAGGAGTGGCCAGTACCTCGCTAAAGTGGTCCCGGGGCCCACCACATCTTTCTCACATACGCTGCGGACGTATTCTGCATCGGCATCGTCCGCCACCGCCCCTTCTAAGGAACCATCTTCTTCTGTCATTGTTGTGTTTGCCTGTGTGGGAAAAGGATATGAGATTATCATGTATGAGTAGGTACTACATAGTATAAAACAAAGTCGCTTTCTTTGTCCCTTTGTATGTAAATCTTTGAAACTACGCAACGGATTTTGATGTGGGTTTTTTAATAGATAGAGTGATTCAAGAGGAAGGTTTATATGTATAATAATATCCATTAAATAGTGGAGTATATTTTATACCCGTGCGAAGTCGGAGCGGGTCACTAGTTAGTTATAATAATCTGGGGCAGAGTTTGAGCCTGTCACATATTCCTTGGTTTTGTTTAGTTCATATATATAAGTTTACGACTATTTATCACTTTCGGGGTAAACAGAAACGTGGAGTGAAATTAAACATGAAAATATCTCCTTGGTTACTTAATCGTAAAATATTGGGGTTGTGATGTCGTATGGACAATTGGTAACTAGTTGCTAGCCCATCGCGCAATAGATTTTATACACCCTTAGTCATGTTTTACGACATGTCGGGAAGTATGGCAGCTAGTTATCTATTTTTTGTCCCCGCTAGCAAGGAATGTAAAAACATGCGTACGTATATATTTTAATATACAGGACTGATTAAGTTACAATCTAATTTGTACCCAGGAAATAGGAAACTAATTTATTTACAATAGGTACTCTGTATTCAGTCATCAAACCAAAAGCTGCATTCAATGATGTTATCGCTGTTAATAATCACATTTAAATAACTATATCCCTTCCCTTTTACTTGTAAAATAGATTTATTCCGATTACTATCATATTATAGTTTTAAGAGATTCGCGATTTATACTCATGATCAATAATTAACGGGACTTATCGCGTAAGTTTATATATAATAAAATTACCTTTTATTATATATAAACTTACGTTTACTATCATATTATTAGAATATCGTAAGTAGAATTTAATATAACATATTCTTCATTTACTTACAGAAGGCTTACTACTCTGGTTAGAAGCGACACTGGTAGATCTTTGAGCGCGTGACGACGCACTCGTATGACTTTGGTTCAACAAAGTCTTCCGTCTCAAAGCGTCCCCAAGAGCCTTCTTCCCGCGGCCTGTCGCGAAACCCCCCGCTTTCTTCTTTTTCTTCTCTTCCTGTTTCCGTTCTTCGCGTATCTGTATGTGTAGGAAAGTCATATTATAGTTTTAAGAGATTCGCGATTTATACTCATGATTAATAACTAGCGGGTTAATAAAGGTAACTTTATTATATAAAAACATACTCTAGTTATTAATCATAGAAAGTCATATGTTAATTTGTATTTGTAGTATATATTACCGGAGAGTAAACTCTAATTATAAACTTGTAAATAAATTGAAAGTTAATTACGTTGACATAGGTAACTATGTACATAGTTATATATCTTATTAAAGATTAATCAAAGTCAAATGTTTTTATTCAACATAAATACAAGTACAGTACATTCATTGAAAGTCAAAACATTTGCCTGACACTGGTTGTCTTTTAGCATTGTATTTCTACCGTTAATGAAAATTAAGTCACGTATAAATAATATATTGAAATTTTACTCATACCACATAATTTTTATTTTATTTGCATCACGCACCTGTGTCATCAATATTTCAAAATATAAGTATTCACAATTACGGTAGTTATACTACTACTATCTTTTAAACCAAACAGTCATGTTTCTGGACAAAAGATATTATTAGAACATAAAAAAAAGCAACATAACAACATACGCTTGCCGACTTGTGTATACACACTCCCTTTTTTATTATGGCGGGGTAGTCAGAGGCTTGAATGCTCATCTCCGAAATTTCGAAGGCATGTTAGGTATGGGTCATTCGAAGCCCGCGTATCACTAGATAGACAGCACCCAACGTGATAGGTAGTGAACCGTATCGCCGTATATAGGCACTGACTATTACATATCCTGAGGGATATTATTAGACTTAAATATATATTTGTGTATCTTTTACCAACACCACAAACTAACCTGATTACGCCGTCTCAGCTCGCTATACACACAGATATCCAAGTATATGAACTGCTGCAGCGCGACCTGTCCCAGGACAAACACGAACCTTGTCAGCTGTTCCACTGGCACGGAAGCCAGGTCCTCACCATCCTCTTTTACCAGATCCAGCTGGATCTTCGCGTACATCTCTGCTAGGAGTCGCGCGCTGAACACTTCTGGAGTGTCGCAGATCGCGTACACTGCGTCTGGGAGGAGACATGTTTTATTATCACTACATAGTATAAAACAAAGTTGCTTTCTTTGCCCCTATGTCCCTTTGTATACTTAAATTTTTGAAACTATGCAACGGATTTTCATGCGGTTTATTAATAGATAGAGTCATTCAAGAAGAAGGTTTATACATCCATTAAATAGCCAGAAGTGCGAAGCTAGAGCGGATCGCTAGTTAATTAATAACTAACGGGACTTATCGCGTGTTTTTATATAATAAAGTTACCTTTATTAACCCGACGTTTCGGCTACGTTGCAGCAGCAAATAATATTCATTTAAATTATCGCGTATAAATATATATATATATATATATATATATATATATATATAATATTTCATTTTAATTATAATTTCATGGCAATTTTTTAAGATCACATCTGACTGTATCACTAACACCCAAAAGTGAACACACAGAACTTATTAACTTATCCAAACTCACCTATACAATTAGCAGCAAAATTCACAAACTTATCCAACTTCATAAAGGTATCCATTAGACTGTTATGCAGCGATTCAAACAGCTTATGTTCAATGGGATATCTCTGGTCCTTTTTAGCTAGAGCCAAGAGCAGTTCTGCACTTAATCTTCTCGAATTGTAGTCCCCAGTTAACCCGTGTGTTTGTATGACTTCTAGATTAGCCAACGTCACTGATGGTTTGGCTTTCCCAACCATTACTAATAAGGCGAGGGCTGCATAACTGTCGGCGTCTGTTGTACCGTCGATTTTTTTGAGGAACATCTCCCAAAATACCTATATTTAGATAAAGAAAATATGATGATTGTGTTCATAATGGCCAGGGTTGTTGATTTAAATTTCAGCTTATATTATACAAGTAGATATAGAACTGTATGGAATATGGGTCAGACATTCTGTTACTGTCATATAGTGAGAAGAAATCCCAAAATAAAGTAAACGACCTACACCAACCATACATACCACCAAAAAACTAACGATTAGACGGTGTATAGATTAGTGTCTGTTAGTAAATTACATAACATACAGTTTTAATTAAAGTTCAAATTAACTATTACCACCTATTACACATTTGTAATTTATATTTTTATCACTACTGTTCTGAAATGTACTGAATAAACAAAACATGGTATACTCGTATGTTTTGTTTATTTAGTACATTAGTACAGAGAGAAATACAACATAAACACATGTTCATTTATTATATATTTCATTTACCTGTATAATAGAAGGCGTAATATCCCCTTTCTCAATCCACTTGGCTACTAGATGTTCCAATGCCATAGCACTGCCTTTATCAACATGGTTCATGAGCCCGACCAAGTTCTTCGCTATAGTAAAGGCTCGGGCCCTCTCTGCCTTATTTTCGCAATCTAGGTACATTTCTCTGTAACCGCGCTCTACTGCTTCACGCTTATCCTGTAAACAAGTTTAAGTGTACAATGATTTACAGGATTGCCATTTAAGGTGTTTTGTGCACATAATATTACTTCTAAAGTCAAAGTCAAATGTTTTTATTCAACATAAGTACAAGTACAATACATTCAAGTCAAAACATTTGCCTGACACTGGTTGTCTCTTAGCATTGAAATTCTACCGTTGGTTCCAACCAACAAGAAACTCCGGCTTTCAGAATTTTTTTATCCAGTGCCAGTTACAAAAACAAATTATAAAGAAAATAATTATTTTTGCACATATAGCTTAGATGGACTCATTGCCAACCCTGAGCATCGGCAAAGTAGTCCCCGACCGCGTAGTAAGCGCGCCGGACTAGTCGGCCTCTAAAGACAAACTTAATATTAGCATTAAATGGGAATGGCTTATGAACAATAAAACAGAATAGGTAAGTTTTCTAGATAGCGTATGATTGGTGGTATAAAAACTTGAGTTATCTTAAAAAATAACGTTATAAATAATAAACTCATTAAAAGGCGCACATTCTTTGCGCATCCTAGACATGACCTATAAAAATAGCTCTAGTGTTTAAGCGTCTTATGCAATACTAGTAACCCGCTCCGGCTTTGCACGGGTATAAAATATATAGCCCACTCCACTATTTAATGGATGTTATTATACATATTAATCTTTCTATCTATTAAAAAAAACCGCATCAAAATCCGTTGCGTAGTTTCAAAGATTTAAGCATACAAAGGGACATAGGGACAAAGAAAGCGATTTTGTTTTATACCCTGTAGTGATATAATAATAAAAAAATATAATTAACATGATACAAAGATACCCTATTTCATTTAACCCCAAAACTTACTTGATCAGGCGACCACACCAACAATAGCATATTAGCAACGCCGACTTTAGCAGACTCAATATTGAAGTGGTGCGCCGCGGTGAAGAACTCAATTGCCTCACTAACATCTCCAGCTTGCTTCGACATTAGGAGCGAGTTTATTATTGGCACTGCTTCGGATATCATGCGACTGAAAAACGGTAGGTTACATTTTAAACAAACAAACAAACGCATTCACGACCATTAACCCTAGCGGGGTAGTCAGAGGTTGAGGTGTCCATCTCCGCAATTGCGAAGGTAGTAATTCTATTGATACCTCGAACCCACGTGTTGACCAGATAGTCAGTACTCAATGTGACAGGTGGTAAGTCATTTCACCATTTACAAGCACTAACTATTGCCTGTTCGGGGAACAGATACGTTTCCTCACCTTCATTCGATTTCGACGCATTTCATAACTATTATTTGTTACATTTTCGTTTAAAGAAATACAAAAACACAAGCATTTCCATCACTTAGTCCTGTTCAGCATTGACAGAACTTCGGTGATATAACTTTAAATGTTATTTACAAATAAATTTTATTTGGTTACTTTCAGATTAACAATATTATTTATTCCTTAGTTGTTCTTAATTGCACACACTACATTATTAAAAAACACATATGTTAAACATATATAAAATAAAATAACATATGGTACAGTCATAATAATATTTAATGCAGAAATAGACAAACCAATTTTTTGTCTCCGGATTATAATACGATCCGTTAGTTTAGAAATTCCCAGCGTAATCCTTCAACATCCTGGCAACCGTATTACGTGTTAATCAGATAACCAGTGGTTAGTGTGGCAGGTGTCACAGTGTCGAAATTTACAAGTACATCATAGTACTAGTGACCCGCTCCGGCTTCGCACGGTAATAAAATATATAGCCTACTCCACTATTTAATGGACGTTATTATACATATAAACCTTTCTCTTGAATCACTCTATCTATTAAAAAAAACTGTAACAAAATCCGTTGCGTAGTTTCAAAGATTTAAGCATACAAAGGGACATAGGGACAAAGAAAGCGACTTTGTTTTATACTATGTAGTGATACTGAAATATCACATTACCTGAAATGCACCGACTCCTGCAAGAAGGCCACAATGTTCTCCTTTTCCTCCAGCCTCTTGTGTAACGCCAGCTCATTCTCGCACTGCTGCGTGAGAGACACCGAATCACTGCGGTCCGGTATCACGAAGATATTGCGAAGTAGAGACACGAAGTATTCTATCTGTGAGTGATAAATAAAAAAAATGCAAAATATAAATAATTAACTGCGTTTATAATAAGTTACATAAATATCCAAGATCTGTAACACTTTCCGGAAAATCAAAGGTTCGCGTGTACATATATACATAAAATTCACGCTTCGACGTCCCCAATGGGATAGGCAGATTCTATCGGTCGACCTGGAACGATCCTGACAAATGACATGTGATATGAGCGAATGTGACAGGTGGTATTCCATGTCGTCGTGTAAGGATGCTGATTATTACTTATTCCGAAGACTATAGATAAACTCCATCAAAAATATGTTAACTAATTTCAAGTTCTGTTTTAATAGGTCCATAGTTGTATCCACCATTCTAGCGAATATGATGTTGAAGTATAATCTTTCGGAACATTGTGAGGCAGCCTACCTGTTCTCCGAACAGTAATAGTCAGTGCTTGTTAATAGCGACACAGCTAACCACCTGTCACATTGGGAACTGTCTATCTAGTCATCTCGTGGTTTCAAGGTGGCCATAGAATTACTACCTCCGAGATTACGGAGATGGATACCTGAACCTTTAACTACCCACAAGGGTTAGTTCATGAAAGCGTTTACTTTTCTCTATTACTTATTAGGATAGGGTCTATTACCTGTTCACTCTTTTCCATTTCCCGTCGAAGAATCCTAGCCGCTGGATATTGCCTCTCAGTATGTTTCACTACCAAATAGGCTCTGAAATAGTCTTTCTCTTTCAGACTCCTCTTTATAGTCTCATACAAGTTCTCTAAAGAAGCTTGTGACAGCTCCGGCTCATCCTGAGTAAGACCTTCCATTTTCTCCTTAATGGTTGTCATTACATCACCTTTAATAATAATAAGTAACAGTTAGTGCTTATAATAGGCGACATGGCTCACCACATGTCATATTGAGCACTGACTATCTGGTCAACACGTGGGTTCGATTATAAGAGATTCGCGATTTACACTCTATGATTAATAATTAACGGGACTTATCGCGTATGTTTTTATATAATAAAGTTACCTTTATTAACCCGACGTTTCGGCTACGTTGCAGCAGCCATGGTCACGGGCAGACTTAATCGTCGGGTTAATAAAAGTAACTTTATTATACAAAAACATACGCGATAAGTCCCGTTAATTATTAATCATGACGTGGGTTCGAGGTGTCCATAGAATTACAACCTTCGCAGTTGCGGAGATGGAAAACCTGAACCTCTGACCCCGCAAGGGTTAATGGTAGTAAACGCGTTTGTCTTTTTATAAAATACAGTAATATTTAAAGCACTTTTAATAGCTTTTTAACTAATCTCAAATCATTTTATCCTAATATGTGCAATAGGTACAGTAATACTGATTATTCTATGCATTAATTGTAAGTTAACTTTACCTTTGATTTCTTCCCACTTCTCCACCAGTATAGGATCTGGTCCAGGGTTCAGCTTCTTTTGGAGGTCTTCTAATATTTTGGTCTCAGTCGCCAACTGTTCTTCAAGGACGTCCAGTTTAAGTTGAGCTGAGAATGGGTTGCATTCGAGGAATACCTGTGTATGAAACATAATGTTCATAATTGTAGTAACATCTTTATTGAGATATTAGTACGTATTATAATTATTCTGTTATAAGAATAAATAATAATTACTATTCATGAATTTAACATGTTTAACACAAGTCTTCTTATACGTTTTAGCAAGATCGTAGTTCAATATCACTTCGAAGTGTTAAATTTCTCCATTAATGACAACAAAAGTTTCAATTTTGCCTTAAAAATGTCGAACTTTGACACTATTCCACGAACATCTGCGCCCTGTTATCGATACATGTACTTCGGATATGTGGCTAAGGCGTCACAATAATTAATTAATATTGAGCGACTTTTCGGTATAATTTACTTTGACAGTCGTCTATGGTGCGCGTCAACAAAGTCAGCAGCTCAGTGAAAGTTTAAAATACAAATAATTATTTTCGGCTAAATATTTAGTCAATAATTGTGATGCCGAACTGGCTAATGTTTGCTTTAGGATTATATTTGGATCCTCAACGGGAACGAACCGAAGAACAAGGAAGAGAAGAATTGAAGCTTCGATTTCGTTTTTCTTCGGTTGTAGCGGCTGGCGACGTTGGTGTAACCATGGCGATGGAATAACAAGAAGTTCAGACGCTGTGGCATCAGTGTTTGTGCTTCAGCCGACATAACCTTAGTGGTGAATGACTTAATAAAGAATATAAAAAAAAAAATTGCCGTCATACAGTACCAAATAATTCTTATACAAAACTTAATACAATATTTACCTTCAACAATTGTATAGCAGCCTTCCTAACAATAGCCGCTTTGTCTTTGAGTCTCGCTGTAGCTCTTTCCAGGACCGACCTTTGACGACTCACTGGCACGCAGTTCTCTCTTTGGAGACGACACCAGAATTGTAATACCTGGAATATTACAAAGATAACGTAATATAAGGAAGATAAGACAAACATCTTTACGACTATAAGGGTTAATAATCGTGAGAGTAAAATAGTTTAATTAGATTAATTATAATTTTTCAAGAATAACTAATTTTAATGACGATTTTTCATGTGAAAATGTTTTTTTTTATACTTTCAACTTTCAAATGTTTTTTTTACTGTAGTATTATATTATCTGTGCTTTCAATAAGTGATTTTATGATCCTAATGTTGAATATAAAAGCATTTCGTTTCACAGTGTCATATAACGAAGTATTTATTGTAAAAACGATTTAATGTACGTCAAGAGAGCTGATGGCATACTGCTATTGAATTTGAATGAAATATACTTTCTTCTTAATAAGCGTAATATGCGATTTGAAGATTTAATGCATCGAATTATACGGTGAGGGAAAACATCGTGAGGAAACGTATCTGTTCCTAGAACAGGTAATAGTTAGTGCTTGTAAATGGCGACATGGCTGACCACCTGTCACATTGAGTACTGACATCTGGTTAACACGTGGGTTCGAGGTGTACATATAATTACTACCTTCGCAATTGCGGAGATGGACACCTGAACCTCTGACTACCCCGCAAGTGTTAATGGTCGTGAATGCGTTTGTTTTTTTTTAAGATTTAAAGTATTTCCGTGGCATGCTAAATGTTGTCTCCAAATTTAGGGAGTATCTATAAATATAAATAAAAAAACAACTATTGCAGCGCTGCAGATACAAATCGAAAAATTCAAATACGTTCACGACCTTTAACCCTTGCGGGGTAGTCAGAGGTGCAGGTGTCCATCTTCGCAATTACGAAGGTATTAATTCTATGACCACCTCGAACCCACGTGTTGACCAGATAGTCAGTACTCAATGTGACAGGTGGTAACTCATGTCCTATTTAAATATACATATTTTAAATCGAAAAGTTATCAGAAAACTGCTTTATCATTTATTTTAATACCCTAAGGGGATAGGTAGAGACTATTGATTGCCATCTGGCACGACCCTAACAAATTTCCCTTGCGTCACTTGTACACATTTATCACTACATAGTATAAAACAAAGTCGCTTTCTCTGTCCCTATGTCCCTTTGTATGCTTAAATCTTAGAAACTACGCAACAGATTTTGATGCGGTTTTTTTAATAGATATAGTAATTCGAGAGGAAGGTTTATATGTATAATAACATCCATTAAATAGTGGAGTAGGCTATATATTTTATACCCGTGCGAAGCCGGAGCGGCTCGCTAGTTTGAAATAAAACTATATTTCTTTAGTACAAAAACAAGCCTCTACACACTAATACAATAAACACCTTACCTTGTGCCTTACATACGCAGACAAATCGTGCATGTGTTCATACAAGTCATCGAGAAAGTCGTCCCTTTGAATCCTCTGTTCGTCCGTCAACCCTTCGCCTTGCAGCTCAACTGACAGCACTTCGCACATCATGCCCAGTACACTTATGCGGAGGGTGTAGGACTGTGAATGAAGAATAGTATATTAGTGTGTGGCTTTTATTGACCTTAGACTAGACCTAAGACTTTGATTGGTTAGGTCATAGCTTGTGCAGAAACAGGGAAAGATTACATACCTCGTGTTGGTGAAACAATAGAATGTCTTTAAAAGTTGCTTAGCTAATTAAATATCTATAAATATTATGGTGAGGCAGAATTTCTCTACATACATAATATGTACAAATATTTTTCTAGCTTGAGCGATCCTTAAAATACATAACTATTTCTCCTTCAATAATTATAGCGTAACCTAACTTTCAATAATATATACGTACAATTTTTACAAATACTGTTCTAGTAAGCTACAACCTCTGTTAATACACATACATACATACGCGCCGCACTACTAAACTTCCCTAACGGGATAGGCTGAGACTGTTAACAAATCCCTTGCTTCACTCACAGCTATTAACCTTCTCATACACGCTCTTCTGATCTTCACGCTTCGTACAACCGTAATAACTATTAACACCAATTAGTTTTACTTATTATTATTGTGTTTAATCTAGTACCCATTCGCTCTCTAATCAAGTAAATAAATAAACTCTACAATCATATATACCTCATCACTCTCCAAATAAGGCTGCAGCGTAGCAATAGCCCCAGTCATTTCCTTAGGCAGTTCCTTAGTAAGTTCTAGAAGGAAAGAGCCGCAATTCTTAGCCGCTCCTTGCTCTGTGTTAGCTACCCCTTCCGCTTCGTCACTAGAGGCTAGGGCTTCTGCTATTTCTTTTGCCTAATGGGTAAAAAGAAAGGGTGAAATTAATATACTATTTTATTATTATAAACTATCACCTTTATATATATGTTAATGTCACAAGTCGCAAGGAAAAATGTTCTTGAATCTAATCAATTCAACTAGAAAAAAACCTAAGCTAGTTTGTAATGATATTTGTATTCTCATATGATATTTTGAGTAGAAAGCATAAAATTTTACCATTACTCATTTATTGATTGATTAACTATAAATGACAAATATATGACAATGAACTATAGAATTATTAGATTAGATTAGTATTATTCTCTTAAATAATATCATTCTAAAATAATAAATGCTTTAGAGCATAATACTTACCATTTGATGACCAAAGGTAGTGAGAGAAAATTCCTTGGTGAGTTGTACAACTCCCGCACATATGGGTGATACGGCATGTTCTACCATTTGCAAAACCTGCAAAAAATAACTACATCAATTTCTTTCAATAATAATAATATTTAGGACATTATTACACGAATTAAACTAGCCCAACGTATATGTAAAAAATAAACATATATTATATACAGATAAATACATACATACATATATAGCATATAATCAACAAACAGACTGGAAAGCAGATGAAAAGCATAGTTTTAACTCTGCCTCCACATAATAGTGTTCAGGTGTTTAACCAATCGCGCCAAGGAGGTCGTCAATTCGGTTACAGTAGGCAATATTGGCATGTGAGCATCTTTTATAATAAGGAACATTAAATTTTAGGTACGTAACGTAAATATATCATAAAATAACAGTGACATGGAATGGGCAATACAGAGACAACATTCAATGTTTGAGATTATCTTGATTAAGCCTTCTCATGTGATTAACTTTCACATACATCTGCAGTTATCGTTACTTTTTACATCACCCATTAGTACTATTTCTGTATGTGCTTACCTGTACCAATTTGATCAAACATGACGTGCCATGGTTATATTTCTTGATCAGTACTCCTAGAACTTGAAACACTGATTCTCTCACAGTTTTGTTCTTTATAATCTGCTCCTCTAAAGCTTTGTAACAGGGTTCAGCTACCATGCTGTAATATGACAATACATACATATGAAAATATTCTGCATCTACACAACAGAAGGCAAAAAGAATTTGAATATATTTAATGGGACTGAATCTTTTATAAGTTATAACACTTAAATGTATTCTTGTTCCCTTTGGTTATTAGCACCATAATGTATATTTATATTAATAATATCATATCCACATCTTCCCAAACCTTTCAAAAGGTTTATATTAGAAACCTTATATTCAATTTAAATTGTACAAGCTTGCACTAAAAATTTGATATACATTTTCATCTAAACAATAAAATAGCACGGTAAAATAAATGTTCTAGACATTAAATAACCGCTGAGTGTGTATGGGAAGGTGTATGAGTGTCAATGAAGCAAAAGTGGTCTCTCAGGATCAGGACAAATAGAGATCCATAATTTCTGCCTAGCCCTCTAGAAGGAATCAAATGTGATGTGTATGTATGTATGTTCATTAAATTACAGCACACAGAAATAAAGCTGCACTTACGAAACAAAGTTATCCTCAGCTAGAGGAGGGTCCCATAATCTTGAGAGTGGCTGCTGCAGAACCATGTTCAGAGTGACTATTGCGGCTTGTTTATCTGCCTCCGTCCAGCCGCAGAACTCATCCTCTTCTGCTTGCTTTTTGCCCTTTTTACCCAGGGTTAACTTTGTGGAGTTCTGGAAATTCATGATTAATATGTAGTGTTATGTTGGTCTGGGTTAAGAGGAAATCCTTGTTCTTTCTTAAAAAAATATATTGTACTATACAACAAAGAATGAGGCTCCTCTTTCTATGATTGTTAGTTAAGGTCCCAATTAATTATATTATTTCTAGTTCATTTCTACAAGCTATGCTATGAAGACAAGCAAATGTGAATTGATAATTAATCCACAGGATAATCAGTATTACTGTACCTATCGCACATATTATTACAAAATGATTTGAAATAAGTTAAAAAGCAAATAAAGATGCCTTAAATATTTTGATATATTATTTTAGTAGGAGTAATAATACATAAGTTACTTACATCTGCAGCCAGTTTAATATCTTTGGCCTTCATAATGCTGGTAAAGAGATACATGATCATCTTCACCATATTCAAATTCTTGACTCTAAGATCAGAATCAATCTCCTTATCCTGAAATATCACATCTAAGTGATTGCACAGCTGCTTAGCAGCTCTCAATATGTGGTCAAACCCTAAAATGAAATAAAACTATTATAAACAACTGTAGTCTTGTACATATAAAGCAATGGATTGGGAAGAAAACATGATATTAATTATATTGAACAGTAACACTTTTAAAGCTATTTTAGGCAATATGTTAATCTTATAGTTATTTGTCTAGTGTACCTTTGTTGATAACGTTCCATTCCAGTTTTGTTCCATGTAAGATAATAGAGAAATACGTATCAAAATGCTCTAAAATATACTCAACACCTTCAATATTATAAGAACGCGCAGCATCTGAAGAAAATAAAATAATATTATGGCAATCATATTTTATGAATAACAATGCACAATTGTTGTGATAACTTTCACAATTTACGAAGTAAATACCTTGTAACTTGGAAAGAAGCAGTCGAGGCTGAACAACATCTTCGACATGATATTGCCCAGCGTGAGATTCAAGCAATTCGTCCTTCTGGACAGGTATAGCAAACTCGAAATGACTCATTTTAACTTCGTATCATCAAATGAAACATTTATTAATATATTTTCCCACTAAAATATATCTTTTCAACACTACAAATTAAAAACGTTTGTTTGTTTTGAATTTGAATGATGTGCTGTGATTGGACGACGAAGCACGTTCGTAAACATTATTTAGCGTTTCTGCCAAATATAGTAAAATGAAGATAAAAATGTTGTCCAACTTTATGGTAATTTTAACAATAATATTTTATCTTATATTTTCATTAAATAATAAAGATTGGAAAAAATTTATAAGTTTTGAATTAAATTTTAAATATAGTAATAATATGAATGTTAAAGGTTTGAACGCACGCATAAAACCTAGGATCACAAAAATACCAATAACAGAGTAAATAAATTATTTAGGTTTTCATACAACAATACAGTGAACTATTTTAATAAATATTTTAAAAATATAAACATTTCATTTTAATGGGTCTTAACAGAATAGCTAAGTGCATCAATTTTACTTTTATTTCATATATGTATTATTGGATATAGTATTTGATTTGCATTGTTGTAAATAAAACATCACAAATAATTATTATTCGAAAATTAATGAATTCTACAGTAATGTTCATAATTATAAACATAGTTACAAACAATGTAGTATACATATTACTTTACATTTAAATCACTCTAGAGATCCCGCCACATAAGGTGGCAGTTGGAGGCGTCGCCACAGTCGCGTAATTCAGTGTTACCAGTAAACACGCCAAAACTAGCACTCACTGTGCCATACGGCTCGATACATTATAGGTTTCATTTGTAACGGTCTTTGGTTGCAGAGCTATAAACTCAAATAAAACAAATTAATATATCAAAGTCAAAATATATTTATTAAACTATTTCAAACATGATTAATAATTAACGGGACTTATCCTTCTTATTATATATTACATATATTATGTGTTCCTTCACTCTGTCCGCAATAGACCGTTTAGTGTGTTCGACGTAGGATTTCCCACAGCTGCAATCAATCTTATACACACCCTTATATCTTATATCATGAGTATAAATCGCGAATCTCTTAAAACTATTATTTCAAACATGGCACTGAGCATTGTCTTTACATATTTTTTACCGAGGTTAGATCAGCGGAGACCCTAGCTTGGAGAAGAACTAACAAGAAACTCCGGAAATCAATTTATTATAATCACCCTTAACAAACATAAAAATTACAAAGAGTGGGCAAAAACACAACGCTGGTAATACTAAATTTATCTTTCATACAAAATAACACGCAATGGCGGAAACGTCAAATTTAGTTCCAAGTTTGGCTACTGCCACCTTATGTGGCGGGTACTCTATGAAGCTGTGATGTTGGAATGCAATGCGAGGTTGGCAGTATATCTTGACACGTTGTTAAACGTCAAGTGACGTTTAGCTACACTGTCAGCAGTCGGCTTTGTATCTCTTTACGATTACGAGAAAAGTGTATCTTGTGCAGTTTTAAATTGTGTCTCAATTCTATGAAAACTGTATTAAAAGTGAATAGAAAATTAAAATTTAATTAAGAAACAATGTCTGCCAAAACCAACAAAGCTTTTACAAAGGAAGAGGAGTTGCTGCTGCAAGATTTCAGCCGCAATGTATCCACCAAATCTTCTGCCTTATTTTATGGAAACGCCTTCATCGTTTCTGCTATTCCAATATGTAAGTAATGCACTTATAGTCATGATCTTTGTAAATATCATGTTTAAATTAGCTTTACTCTACTATAAATCACCTAAAAGTAGCTTCTGAACTTGTAGGTCAATGAAAGTATAATAACTTCTTTTACTGCTTCAGGGTTGTTCTGGAGGGTCCACGCCATGGAAGTAAGTTCCTCTCTAGTGTGGTTTGCCGTCGTAACTGCTGCCAGCACTTGGTTGCTTGCACTTGCTTACCGTAACACTAAGTTCCACCTCAAACACCGTATTGCTGTGAAAAGGGAAGATGCAGTGGCAAGGGAGATGTCCAGGAAGCTGGCTGATGACAAGAAGATGAGCAGGAAGGAAAAGGATGAGAGGTATGATGTAGTTTTATGTTATGTTTGTTTCTATTAGTTATAAGGTTAGATATTTTGATAACAGTTCATCAGGTATTGAAGCATGTTTATTATTTTGTTATGTTAAATTATAAGTCATTTTAATTATGTAATAATCATCATTTAATAACTTTTAAGTATATTTAATTGATGGTTGGTGAAATGGTAATACACTCAATATTAAAATTGTAAGAGAAAGTTGCCATAGTTTTTGCATTTTATTTGCACGTAGTAGAGTATTTCTGTTTGTAATTGTCTTAAGCCAATTATTGATATAAACTTAATGTTGACTAGAATATTAAACTTTTTAGACATGTTTGTTATCTATTTCAAGATAATTATTTAAAATCAAGCTTCAGAAGTTATTACCATCAATTTCCCTAATAATATAATATATCATACAAAACACAAGTTCCTATTTATATGTAGTGTTTAATAGACTAAAGTCAAATGTTTGTATTCAACATAAGTACATGTACAGTACATTCATTGAAAGTCAAAACATTTGCCTGACACTGGTTGTCTCTTACATTGATATTCTACCATATACTAATTTATTCATTCTAGGATCTTGTGGAAGAAGAATGAAGTAGCAGATTACGAGGCCACCACTTACTCCATCTTCTACAACAATGCTCTGTTCCTGGCCATCGTCATTCTCGCAAGTTTCTACATCTTGAGGTCGTTCACACCCACCGTGTATCCTTTTAAAAAACTAATATTCAATAGTTCAATTGGTCAAATAATGTCCAAATATTATTATTATTAATATGTTTTTTAGATTCCATCTACATTTCAGTACAATCTAGAAAAGGTATATACATCACGCCTGATTCCCTGTAGAGTAGGCAGAGATCACGGATCCCCATTTGTCCCGATCCTGACGGACCTCTTTCGCTTCATTGACTCTCATACATCTTCTCATATACACTCTGTTAAATGTACTCCTAACGTCACCCTTTTTCAATATAGCGTCTCTCTGACTATATATAAAAGGTCTCAACCTAATTTTATGCCTTTTGGCTTAGATAGAATGTTCAAGATATAATACCTCCGTGGTCAATGTTAGTGTATCACGATTGTGATTGCTTTACATACATATACATTGATGTCTATTAATCCCTTTCGGGATGGACGGATCATCAGAGTTTAGTCTCTGTCTTAGTATTGTAATATAGACATACTTTGATTAAGTATTACTAATTTGGAATAATTGTAGCAGGTAAAAACATCGTACCAATACATACATATAAATTAACATCTCAAGGACATGATAATGCTCCAAAGTCACATATTAACATGAATGAATATTGGAGTTGTTATTTCTTATGAAACTTAAGGGACATAAAGGGATTTTTCAATAATAAAAATACATGAAATTACAAGACAATGAATCTCATTAAATTTTTAGTTGAAATTGTAAACTTAGACGTACACTGTTTCTTCGTACATCAGTAAACCCGTGACAGAGGTCAGTGTAACATGGTTTAGAATATTTTTTATATAAAAGTAATTAAAGCAAATCCATTTTCAGGTATAAAAAACCAAAATTACTAATAAATATTTTGTCAATGAATTTCCTTAGCACTTTATTACAGAAACTACGTAATTTCTCTGTCGTCCGCCTCAGGATTGCTAGCCCTTCTATCAACTGGTACCAAATGAAGAATGTGAACAGCTGTTAAGAAGATTGGTCTCAATGAAAGGCTATAGTGTGTGGATCAAAACTTGGAATGTGTCTATTTAAGATAGATATCTTGTTACGTTAAGTAATTTTACACAAGTAATTTAAATTTAAATAAAGTCTTTGTAATATATTTTGTAGTTTTGTTTTTGTTCTTGTAGATTTACCTGTAGGGATGTAGGAGGCGACTAAGGGACTAGGGGTCAAAAGAATCTGTTGGGAAGCTAGCAACCTATTACCAATGTTACATATAACGCCACAACCCCAATATTTACGCTAAAGGTGACCTTTGAGATATCGTCTCTGAGGTTCTGTCCACCCTGAAAGGGATTAGAAGACGTGTATGTATATGTATACAAATTTGCCTAGTCTTGATAGTGATGGGTTTTCAAATAAATTTAGCCTATCGAGTGAGCAAAAGCAACATGTTTAGTATGTATATGTTGTACAATTGAGTTGCATGTAAGTAAGTATTGTATAAATTAGATTATCGTAATGTATTTTGATGTAGCAGAAATAATGTAATAGACTTATAGACGAAAGTAACTGTGTGATATTAACGAAAAACTAATCAGTCACCCAATACTAAATATTACTGGGGTTGCTAGCTTTTCAAATTGGGACCCTTAGTTTGCAGTAATAAGCCAAACAATTACAAATCAACATTTCAGATGATCGATCAGTTATACGGTATGTAAATGCAAATGTCTTTCCTTTTGCCTCATACTGGTTGTAATAAATGAAACAACAATGTGAAATATTGTAGTTCACTATTTTGCTCATTATATTTATTTCTTTTCGCTACTACTATTTACACAAATTAACAAACACAGTTGTTAAAGGCTAAATAATACATCACGTAGTCCTGTACGCAGTGTGCACGTAAAATAGTCAACGGGAATGACTAGATGGCTGTCTAGTAACCCTGCGTTGTCAGTGAAACGAGCAAACAGAAATGATGGGCGGCGAGGGGCCGCTTCGTTCACTTGAAACACATTCACAGTCACTGGAGGTTCGCTCACTGGGGAGTCCGCCGGGCACTGCCAAGCGCGCAGTGGCCGCGGCCGCCACGCCTTGGCAGGGCTCAGTACATCATGCCGACGTGCAACGGCTCCGGCCGCTGGAAGAACACGTTGGGGTTGCTGCTGAAGGTGGGCTCCGCGCTCGAGTACACGGGAGCCTCCTCGCCGCGCAGCGCCACGCCTGCAAGGCCAAGCGAACACATGAGACTAGGGGCGCGGCGGCGCACGCCGACACAAGCGGGGTACTCACCGGGCGGCAGCAGGTAGGGGTAGGGCGGGTAGTGGCAGTGCATGAGGGGGTGCGGGAGGAAGTGCGGGGGGCGTGCCAGGTGCGGGTGCGGCCGGAGCGCCAGCGCCACCAGATCTGCAACAGAAGGCATCGTGAGCCACGCGCGCCACTCGCGCTCCTCTCCAGATACTTAACTAACCGGCTGGCTGAGCGGGCGGCTCCTTGCGGTCGAGCGGGGGCGGCATCGGCAGCGGCGCGCACACCATGCCGTACTTCACCGGCTTGAAGTGGAAGAAGGACGGCGAGTAGTTGGAGCCGCCGGCGCCGAGGGAGCTGAGCGCCTCGTCGCCGCCCTCCCAGCGCGCCTCGCCTCCGAGCGCCGCGTCCCGGCCCCGCCCCCGCCCCAGGAACATGAGCGTGAACACCAACGTGCACGTCGCCAGCAGCCCCGCGGCGGCACACGCGTCGCGCGCCCTCTCCGGGGAGGCCAACGCGGCGCCCACCCAACAGGGCCACACGAGCGCCGAGGCGGCCGCCGCGCGAGCCACCCGCTTCGCCTCCCGACACGCGTCGCGCATGTGCCTCGAGCGCAGCGCCACGCCGCACACGCCGGCCGCCAGGCACGCCGCGTACGACAGCGACAGCAGCAGCTCCGACAGCGGCGTCTCGCACCTGAGGCCGTCGGCGCTCGCCTTGGGCGCCCCCCCGCCCAGCCACTGCGCCCCGATCGCTACCTGGATGAGCACTGCGAAGAACAATAGTAGCGCCTGGTACGCGCTGGGCAAGTACACGCCGCTGTTCAGGCTCAGCAGGAACACGCACTTCACCAGCAGCGCCGAGTACACGAGCGCATACGAGAGGCCCGTGCCGAGGCGCAGCGCCCCACACACGACGGGCCCCGGCGGCGCTGCGTACAGAGCGGCAGTGACCGCGCACGCACACAAGCCCAGCAGCAGCGCTTGCGCCAGCAGAGGGTGGCGACGGGGCAGAGGCGAGCAGAGAATGCCCCACGCCACGCACGCTTCGAACGCGCAAAGCGCCACGAGACACGCGCAAGACAACGCCAGCACGGGTACGGCCCATGGCTCCTGGCGCAGCGCCCCAGCCGCCCTGGTGGGGGGACTCGGCGGGGGCTTGGTGCCGTTGGCGGGGGGAGGGGCCACGGTGGAGGTGCGGGGCGGCAGCGGCGTCGGCGCGGCTGTGGAGGGCGGCGGCGGAGTGGTGCGCGGCGGCAGCGCAAAGTGCTCGGTGCTCATCTCGAGGCGATGGGCTTCGGTGCGCGTGGGCTTCCTCGGAGGCGGCTCCTCGTCATCGTCGTCGTCGTAGAGCTCGTCCTGCAGCGGCTGCTGGTAGGGCGGCGGCCTGCGCGGGGCGAGCCGGTCGCCGAACCTTGCCGCCTGAGGGCCCCCGGCGACGCGCACCACGACCAGCGCCGCCAGCAGGAGGGTGCGCGCGCTCACCGCCTTCATCGGGCCGGCAGAGTGTTCACGCGCCCGCCGCCTCCGCTGACATCGCTACCTGCCACGATTAAGAGTCCGATTAGTCTTTTGACCCAGACGACCTAGGACCGGTTTGAGCCCTGAGCGTCCAGCCAGCGACGTCTGCCAATTTTAAATTATTGTCTTATTGTTAATGCTCTGCTCGAGGACGACAAAGTTATTTTTATACCAATATGAACTTCAGTTACATTGGGAATTCCTTTTTCATTTTATTATTAACTCTGTACATTGTCATTTTATTTATTTCCTAGCTAGCACTGGACAAAGGATAGTCTACATGTATCTATATAGTAGTGAAGCGTCTTAACTCAGTACGGAGTCATGGCTGGGGCAATGAACGTATTATCGCAAACATTTTGCGTGTCATACGAGTACTTAACAGCGGAGCGCACCCATAAAAGCACACCGGCTACGAATAGTAACGTCTAGACAGGGATTTTAAATTACGCACGTCCTTTCGTACTTAATGTACACTATATTCGTTTGATTGGGAGCGATAATTCCTGAAATGCTGTGGTACCTGTGTCGTAATCTGTGAGGAGAGCGGGCAATTTGTCTGCGGCGCCCAATCGGTCGGGATTAGATAGGCAGGGAGACAGCTCGGCCGCGGGTCGTGACTGCCTATTATCCCAAAAGGAGCGCTGCACGTATTGCAGGCTGATTCGGTGGGAACATAACGGGCTCTTGGAATATTTCGACGTAAAACAAGCCGCGGCGATCTGCAACCAATTTGTTTGTTTAGTGCCGCATATCTTAAGATTATCTAATACAATTTCCAATACCATCTCATTTATGTAAGCCTATCATGGCTAGTTATGTCTACAAGTTATAATATCTCTATTATGGTTAAATCCTTAATCACAACGTAAGTTTATTCAAACATAGTTTCTGCTCAGACTCTATGCTTTGCTCTCGTATACATTAAGGTAATGTTACACCTACAAAAGTGACTCAATAATGCTGTAGAAAGCAGCAATTTTCCATTATCGCAGTGGTTTACGCCACATGGAATAAAAGAGACAATAAGAGCTAGGGTATCGTCGTTCGTGTGCGGCGGCGCGTTGGAAAATCTTCACTGACGAATACTCCGAGTGAAATTAGCACAGCATTCTGCGATCACTTCGCATTTACTTGACGAATAGAAACATTTGTATAGCGTCGTCTGTTACCTGGTACAGGTTGAACTGCTATTTATCCTGTCTCTAAGTTGTTGGCGAAATATATGTGGTACTTAGAAAAATCTCGAAGAAATGAACTAATATTTGAGATCAAAAGGATCTTACTCGTATTCAATTTTGAATTCAATAAACGGATAGAACTATAAAATATTTCAGCATTTATTGTTAAAATGGTTTACGGTAATACTTATACGAATCGTAAAAGTAATTCCGTGTTGGTTTAAGTATCTATTTTAGATTCAAATAATGTTTTATCTCCACCTAAGATCACATTCCTTTAAGGGCCATTGCAAAACCATATTGTGTACGGAATTTTCTCATAAATTAATAAGTTTACTACTTCTGGCATACAATATAACTGTCATACGAAAGTAAGTTATAGATTACGGCTTGTAACCAGATAACGTTATAAACAAGAATTCGTGGGCGTCATTGTTTGGTAGCTAGAAATATTAAATAATGCAGCAGAGATATTAATTTATGCCTCCTGCAAGCGAATTATTGTTATAAAATTAATTTATTCTGCCGCGAGCAGTTTCTTGAAAGATATTTAATCCGTTTTGTTTTCGTTGCGATTGAGCACGAAATTTAATTGTTGGTACACATTACATGACATTCGTTTACGTTACGTCACTTTCTAATTTCGTGAGTGTTCTCAGTATTGTGTGCGCAATATTTCGGGACAGTTTTAGTAATAAAAATCGCAAAAATATCTCTTCGTTGTCAGTAGGTAATAATTGTGTGAAATAATGGGGTACCTACCCCTATACATGGTATCGAGCGTGATGTGTATGTATGTTACATACAATTGAATGGCTGTTAGTAGCAACTAGTGCAGCAAACGTGAAGTGCATGAGAATTAATCAATTAATAAACATAATGGACACATAAGTCTTGACAATAACTCACTGACATATACAATTAAGTATCGCTATACAAAATAATGAGTGATAATTTGACAGTAATTATAGAAAAATGGAGTACACTTAGAAATAGTTTTTCTTCTAATAGGTGTTATTTTGCCGTAAACACGAAATGCAGTAATTGGATTATTCCAACGTTGTGCGTGCTTTTAAATAGAAATATACTTTTAAACTACAAGTAAGTGTATGCAAAGTTTATTGTACAATTGATTTAAGAACTTTTTTAGCTATCATGACGTTATAAACTTAACGTTTTATGTTAAAACGACTTTTACCCCAAATCCATTACAAACCTTTCAATTACTCGATTGATACACATTTATTTTATAAGTTTTCAACCCCAAATTCATGCTAAGAAGTAACCTAGGAAATATCCTTGTGTCTCCGAGGTTCTGCAACCCCAAGTCGGATTAATGGACGTGAGTGTATATGTATCTCATTTTTTTTATATAAAACCGTACTAGTACCATCTTTACCACTTTACATAGAAATAACTACAGCCGTCCGTCAAACATAGCTCTTTTCAAACGCAAATTTCAAGGGGCTCAGTCAACACGAGACGCGAGCCAAGTCTTAACAGTGGGCAGTAAACCCATTGATTACGGCACATAATCTTTCTTCCTTTTTCTTTCTAGACCGCTCCGCGTTCTTTTAAAGGGAATAATTTATGCGAGGGCACGACTGCGAGGGAGGCGACATGGTTGTTAGTATTCATGTGTTCATATAGAGTGAATTATAGGCTTCTAGAAGATATATGTTAAGCGCTTTCATATCATGTCTGCGTGGACATGTTCGAAGGGACCAGGTTAATGGCGACACAAAGGCCGCCCTTCGACCACTTGTCTTGCGTTTGATAAAGGGATAGGTATCAGCGTAAACTGGTTTCGGGCTTGCTATGCCGCGGCCGTGTTTGCCCGCGGGCTAGCAATTTTATTTGTCTTTGAGACGTTTTTATTTAAAGCTTTGTCGGTTCGATTTGTTAATTAAAATTTCTTCGGTTTTTATTGAGGCGGGCCTACCTATATGCTTGTTTAAGTGGCACTAAATATAGATGGTTCGATAAAATCCAATTATTGCTTTCAGATGGATTTTTTTGATTCTATTATGTCTGAGTTTGCCTACCAGTGAAAATTGCAATGATAATTATAAAACTTGTTTGAACTGAAAATGATTTGTTTGATGCTGTATATGGCCATTATTTTTTGACGTTAGGTCTCTTATATTAGTTTTCTGATGAGGCTCGAAATAAGTTTTTAAATTACTACTACAAAATTAGCGATATCACATTCCATTTATAAATGAGTAGTGGAGTAAGTAAATCACGGCACCCATTCTTTTCTGTTTCTAAGAAACCTTCTTCCTTTCATTGTCACACTATTTTAATTTATCATAGTACATCACGGTCAAATAAATATGTATATATCTTATGGTTTAAAAACAACAAACGCAAATACATATTATGTACTTTTTATTAACTTTCTTATTAAATATTTTTCTGTTATTATCTAACCCCATCGTTGTATTTTTCTACTAGAATAATAGACAAAAGAGTAACATTTAATCTCTATAATAATAGACAAAAGAATGACAATAATTTTGATGCTTTGGCTTTTTAAATCGCAATTATAATCGCAGCCCTTTCGCATGCCTTCTAGAGGCAGGACGGTTCGTGCCTTGTCACATTATGCTAATAAGATTGGTGACCGGTCGGCGACATTAAGACAGTCTCTCATACGTATATCGTTCGATGTCTTGCAGACAAAAGACTAGGAACGAAATTGTAAGGTAGAGAATAGTCTATGGACAAAATTGTAAGTAGTAACAAATGTACGATCGTTTTAAAATACGAATATGTACTTATTACCAACATGAAATCAGATATATTTGCGATATTATATTTGAAATTGTGTTTATATAAAAGTCATATCAGAAACATAATCAATGTTATGATAATTGTTATGTAGTATTCTATTAAATGACATTTGATCATTAATTCCGTATTGAATGTGAACTATATCCTTAATAGGTGTGAGTGAAGCAAGAGTGTTTTATCATCAGTTCCAGATGGTGATCGATAATCTCTGCCTATCCTCTTGGGGACGTAGAAGCGTGAATCCTTATTTGTACCTCTCATCTACCATTATAATTACACTACTAAAAGTTCACAATAGCTTCTCAATTTCGACTTACAAGAAAGTGTCCTTCAAGAGTAATAGTTCATATTAAGTCCTTTCTTATCTTTTGCACTTAGGAACCATTACGGCATACACTTGGTCGTATTTTACGGGTGCATAATTATAATGAGATATAATAGCCGGGCATTAAGTTTTATTATTTACATAGAATGCAGCAAGCTCTTTATTCGCAGACAAAAGGCGACTTAAACTAAGCGACTATAAAACTGGTTATTCAGCCGTAATAGCCAGTAGTAACCAGAGATTGGAATAAGTCATTAAACAGGGATAAAGATTGCAATTATTGCTTCACGATTATATGTTTTAAAAGGTCCATTCTCGTAAACGTACCCCAATACTTGTTATAGCTTTTAAGATTAACCACGCTAACAGCACTTGTATTGTTATTGGTCTTACTAGCTACATTGCGAAGTTTAGTACTCATATTAATATGTTTTTACAACATTAAATTAAAGTAAGTACGCCTATCATATTATGTATGTTATTTTACGATTGTACCTTTACATACATACACATCACGCCCGTAGAGGGATCCGCATCTGTCCTGATCCTGACAAACCACTTTCGCTTCTTTGACACTTATACATCTCCTCATTGACACCTGGCGGTTATAGGTACTTCTAACGTCATCCTTTTTCAATATGGACGCCATATCTGACTGTCTGTAATATGTGATAATGTTTATACTTTTCTGGACTATATAAAAATGCTATAACCATGGGGCTCTAACTACTTTGTATCTTAACATAAACATACAATCTTCACACATCGACAATTACAGTTCATCGTCGGTTAACTAAACTTTTGTGTCATCGCTTCAAACGGATTCCCATTTGATAACGAAACGCTTTCGCGATGATCCAAGATATGTGCTCTTTAGTGTTAATCGCACGTTGAATGTTATTGTTACGTGAATTAGTCCACAGAGTAGCTAGCTAGCGTGAAGGAAATTATTATGGACGGCCACATTTAGCCACTATCGTGTAAGTAAGTGTCTCATGAATGCACGCTTACGGAGCAAATGGTTTAATTTTTGTGAAATTGCTGCTCGCGGTGTCTTGTTTGGTCGGCTTTCGCTACTGAAATGATTAAGAAGTTATGTCTTATGCGTACTTAATTCTTTACACTTATACTTTGTTGCTATTATATAATAGAAAATGCAACTAGTAAATGAGCTTATTACTAATTTTAACCGAAAATAATTATATTATACTTGAATCAGCAATATTGATTACCATGAAGATTTATAAATCTTAAAGAGTCAGATAACATACATCATAAGAAAGAAGAGAATAAATCAAGAAGATTATTTCCGATATATCATATCGACTAGTATCCTGTATCCCATAAATTAGTAGTAGTGAAAAATTCTCCACAGGAAAAAATAAAAATATAGCCGCACAAAAATATTGTCCAAGAATAATTTACGGTTCGTCTATCTCGAAATATCTACTACTCGTAATAAATACGAAGTTAACATATAGCTTTTAGCATTAGGTAACTTTTCCTCAGGGTAACATAGATCCTTAAGTATTTGTATGTAGTAAAGGGCAAAGTTATATAAAATAATAAATATAAAAGTCAGACAGACAAAGTAAGACATTAAAATAAATAGCTTTTTAACTACGTGAGAACTTATTAAGATTTCAACACCAGTAGCAAGATCTAAATCGATAGTGACTGAAGAATGCTGTCTTAACATGAATATGAATTATATGGTAATATGTTTTGACTTGTTAATGTCATAATCTTTTGAAAGAATGCACTTATTACATAAAAACACATCTTTACGTCCCTAAATTCCAGTGTTGATAGAACTTCGGAGAGATTTTCTTTTCGGTCTTTCTTAGCAATGCAATCAGGGAATAATGCAATTCACATAGAATTGTATTGATGTTATTGATATACTCGTTACATAATTTTTAGGCGTAAATGTTTATAGATTTTTTATTTTAACTACAGTTTTCAAATGTCATTAATTATGTATATAAATGTCATTAATTATGTATATCGCCTATTTCATCAGTACAAACAAATTTTCTTTTAATTTATGAAGCTTTTCTGTGGTAGCTTGAAATTTGTGATAAATATGCAAATATTCGAATGTTTACAATGCAATTTTTACTTGAGCGATATCCATTTTGTTTGCTAGTTTGAAAGTTCTAATTAGGTTAACCATTGTGTGACGTGATATTCTTACAAGTTTATGATTTATATTCGAAATAAAAAATATATAATTTATGACTGATTAATGAAGTTTGAAAGATATGAATTAAATAAACATAAAAAGAATACTCAAATAAAAATGCTCTTCCAACTTTCATATGCATTAAAAAAAAATCCACATGCCAACAATTTTCAATACTTTTCAATCTTATACTTCCCTTTCCACAAATTAATTGTCACTTAAACCATCCCTCTTTAACAATATCCCACCAACCATCCTAATTTCTACCATTACCTAACAAAACTCATTTACCCCTACAAAAAGGATATTGTCCTAGGTCAAAGACCTGAATACTCACGACAAAGCCCGTGACGTGTGTTCACTATTCACTATCTCTGCTCGGAGCTTACGTCCGTCCGATATGACGGCTCAATGGCGACTGAGGGATCAAGGTGCGTAATGCACGTGTAGGCAAAGACAATACTGTGGTTGGCCAAGGTCGGTATCGGGATTCTTAGGTTACGCTGGGTTTTAGTGAGGATGGATGGAAAAGGTGCTATTTTGGAGTCTTATTGAATCGCTATCATGTCAAGGGAAGGTTGGAAGAGACTTTCTTTCAGTCATTGAGTGGTTGTTAAGGTTTTCCAGACTTTTTTGGCAAAGTAACTGGAGGGTAGAGTCATTGGAGAAAGGAAAAAAATAGAAGAATTATTGGGTAAAATGTTCCCATTAATTGTATGAAATTATGTTGTACTTAGTAATACGCAAGTATAAGGCAGTAAGAGACTATTTCATAAAATGTTTAGTTGTACAGAGACTAGAAGGATAGAAGAAAGGGCATGGCCATTATTCATTACGGGATAGTCAAAGATACGTATTCATCTTTAATTGTTGAAACCAATGACTATCTAGAAAGTGAATTACTGATTATTCTGAGAAATAGACTGGTATATTTTTATTGGTTTATGTTATTATTAGTTTGATTGACTATTATTATATTTACTACTATTGCTGCACAGAAAACATAGTTATGTGCTTCTTGATAAAATCACAAACTTTTGGACAAAAAATTATTCACCTTAACATAATTACAACAGTTTATGTTTGGATGGAATTGTGATAAATGAAAGATAAGTAATCAAAATGACATTGAAGAGTAACTATATGATAAGCTAGTTTGATACATGTATCTGATTTCTGGAGGATTGCACCTCGTGTTCAAGCTAAATAATTATCATGTTATCGAATCGAGATGGCGCTATTAATCAAATAAACATTTTCCATTTGCAATGCGATAAAAATGATGGAAAACCTTGCTTTATCCACTTATTATCCACACTCCAACGAACATTTACTTTCTCTAACAGTTCGACCGTCTTTTTGACGAATGTTTTAGATTAAGAGATAGAACTGAAAGTGAGTATTACGTGAATATGATTGAGTCGAATGGAAGTCACGACGAAATAAAATCACACCTTCGTATAAATTTATGTATTTATATCATCGACGTTTTACGTATGAAGATTGAGTCAAATGAAAATACTTATGATCATACGAATTTATATGATACAATATATTAATTAATAAATAATAAAGTTGATAAACGCCTGAATTTCACACTTAGCTGTGACATAAAGCACAGCCTCTTGTAGTGATAGTGAATAATGGGACCGCGAGCGACGATGCGTTGCGTTGATATCTATTGTATGACAACCCGAACGAATGCCGAGTTGTTTAAATTGTAACGTATATGCGTATGTTTTATTTACTTTTCATATAATATGAGAATACAAACATATGAGTTACGACTTTCTGCTGGTATTTCGGAGGTTTGCATGCACATTCATGATATTATGAAGCTGGTGGTATATATGACGAAATTATACAATATACCTACTATAAATTAATAATTATAACAACTATAAAATATGAAAATTAATTATGTGCTGGCTAACCAGGTGCTGTATATGTATGTAAATCTTACATGATCTATCCTAACAACGGCATTATTTTAAGAATTTAGAATCTTACATTTAATCAACTAGCGTACGTCGTCTATCAAAAGAAAGGCGTAACTACATTGGTTTTGTAAGCGTTCAATATTGCATTGTATGTTAATATCGTCCACCTTATCCTGTCTTTTTATGCTGTTAAATATATTTTTACTCACACCGTATACTTTTATCACAAACCCGTATTAAAAACAGTTGAAGTACCATCCTCTAATGGTAAAATCGAAACTAATCATTCATATGCGTACGAATTGACAATAATATTATGAATAATTAAGTTTAATAAATTTTAATCGTTCACTCCTAAGCATTAACTTAACCTTAAGGGTTTTCATATGTGTATTCTTAATACATTAAAGGCAATGCTTGATTCGATCTATCACAATTAGTGGTTATATATTAAACAACAAATATAAACAACACGTGCTTTGCAAACCATATTAAATGTCGTGAAATAATACGTAATACGAAGTGCACTCACGCACTAAACGCACAATATGTATCTTTTTATCCTACACCATACCAACCTGTTTCCATTTCCCGACTAATTATGTATCTCACAGCATCCTTCCATTTGAAATGCACTGACAATGATAGTTTAATGTATCCTTTTACCCATTTCACATAAATTTATTCAAGAGAAGACCAGAAGCTGTTTTGTATTTATAGTCGACTTGTCTCTCCAGCTGCCCTGTGCTACTTTGATCTACAGCCTGTCAGGAGGTGCTACTAGCTATATTGTGTGGCTTTGGTTTGATGGACTTGGCTCTAGGTAAAAATCTTAATAGTCGGAGTTTTTTGTTAGTTCTTCTCCGAAGTAGCTTCCGAACGGTAGAACTTTAACAAGGGTCAAACTAATGTTATGACTTTCAATTAATGTACTATTATTGTTTTTACATTTTAGTTTGAGAATTAATGTTAATCCTTTGCGTAATTGTACGTTTATGAGTATTGTTGTGACTGATATAAAGAAATATCTCAAAAATTATTAATGCTCTTAGAAACTAGTATTATTGCTCAGACATGCCATAAGAAGCCACTATGGGACGAGGGATAAATGGTATATATTGAGCGATAGAGTAGCGAATTCTCAATGTTACATAAAATGACATAGGAGATAGTCTCGTCTTTGAGGTCCAAATGTGAATGTATATGTATTATTGTGTAAAGGTTAAAAGTCAATGTCAATTAAAGTAAAAGGCAATGATAAAGATACCATAGATAATTATTAGTCTGTAATAGAGTTCAAAATTAATGTTAATCAAGACACGTCAATCAACTTTTTTCTAATCCTGAGAAGTGTTACTAATCCATAGCTAAACAGGGTCAGGATGAATAGTTAATTAGCACTACTTCCAGATTTAGGCAGCGTTCTACCACCTATTTTATACATTATAATTATCATTTTACCGACTGTCTAATTCACTACTTGTTTTATATATATATTTAGGTAAACATGTATAATTGAGAAATAATTATGTTATGTGTTAATAGACGATGGGCTAGCAATCTGCTATATTATATATTTCTAATTTGATAGTGATGGCAACAGAGGTGATAATCTTCTATATTTGGTCAACTCAAAAGGAATGGAAAGATGTAGGCTGTAAAGTTTTTTATGTTACCTCTAAATAAAAACTTTTTTCACATATTATCATTTTTGCTCCGCAATGGCACACACAAGAACTACTCGCATGTTTGTCATCAAATGTATTATGTCTTCGTGTGTGTTTTTGTAGTTGTAAAATAAATGTTTTTATTATTTATATAAACTTCTGCAAAAATGATTAATAACTAACGGGACTTATCGCGTATGTTTTAATATGTATAATAAAGTTACCTTTATTAACCCGACGTTTTTGCAAAAATATTGAGGAGTTGTCGTCTTCAACTATCACGACCAGTTGCCTGTGTCCAGACAGACAACGTATCGTGTCTTAGGTTTAACACTTAAAACAAATAGATTTTACATTCGTGACTCCTATGTATTGTCTTAAACGTGATGGTAGGTTTATACCAAATACTTCTATGCCTTTTAATATGGTGTGCTTAAAGTTAAATGGTTAAACAAACAAACAAGCAAAAAGCAATGGAATCCGTATTCCGCCATTGCATGTAAACGTAATTCATCGCTTGCTGTGTCCTGGGTTTATTGCTTTTTATAACTTCATCTTGAATATAGTCCATTTGAAAATAGAAGCCGTTTGAATGACTAAATCACTGAAGTTTACATTTAATGGGAGTTAAAGTTTTTATGTTTTCCCGATACATACAATTTACAATATACTCAGGAATTCTTTTTATAGGACGCCTCTTACGATATTACCCAGCCTTTTAACTCATATAATAAAAGACTCTCTTCAATTAATCGTGTTCTCATTTGGTAACAAATCCTACATACACACTCGTACATACACAACACCACGCCTGATTCCCTGTAGTAGGTAGGAAGAGATCACGGATCCATATCTGTTCCGATCCTGACAAATCATTTTCGCGTCATTGACACTCATACATCTCCTCATACACACTCGGCGGTTATAAGTACTTCTAACGTCACCCATTTTCAATATCGCGTCTGTCGGACTGTCATATGTCCTATTAGGGCGTACTCTACTTAACAAATCATAAAATATTCGTTCAAGTCTTTAAATCTCTTTCGGGATCCCTTGTCACTAGTTTCTAAGCGCATTGGCCATGTTAATAGTATATAGTACACAAAAGTTACGTCAATGTAGTTCTCTTACAACATTTTCTCACCTGCATGTGAAGTGTGCATGAGTAAACCCTGTACTTGAATATACATGACAACACCGGTTCAACGCAAATAGTGTAAACGTAAAAGTATACCATATACACAAATAGTACAAGATGAGTTTGAAATGACAATGTATGCTGTTTATAATCTCGTACTTACTTACGAATCTGTAATTACTTACGTACTATTAATATATAAATTAACTTCTATACTATTTCAATTTTCAACAATAAATTGCATGCTATTCCATCATATAATAGATTCCATTGATCTCTATTCCTTTAGTCGAATTTTACGACATACAGAGAAGAACGACAGCTAGATAGCATTTTATTTATGTGCTGTTTTAGGCATCATATAATAGTTTTGCCCGATACGGAGCGGATGAATAAAAGAAGGCTTACGAATGGCGTATAAAGACCCAAAGAGGAAGGTAGAGTTGGAAGGGGTAGGCCGCGTAGAACGTATGCAGACAAATTGGAGACATTCTTCTTCAGGCGGGTGAACCTAGTGTGAAGAACACAAGGTCGTAGGAGCAGGTTATGGATGTGAGTGAAGCAAGAGAAGTTTGTCATGATCGTTCGAGGTGGCGATCGATCTCTGCCGATCCTGTTAGAGCTGTATGTATGTATTTTAGTTTTGTTAGTATGTTAAAGAAATTAACTTAGTTAAAGATTTTAACAGTTTTGTTCTTCATTTATTGTTAACAAAGCGTAAAGATTATAAGGTTCACTACGCACTTAAGCCTTTATAGAGATTAGATAAAATATGATAATGGTGTAAAACTACACAAAGTAAAAATGATTTAGCTGGATAATTCAATATACTCGTTAACTAACAATGTAATGATATAACATGTTGTAATACAGGTACATTTTATCTAACCTATAAAAACCTATGAACTTAGTTAACTTGATATAGCAAGCTTGGAGGTTATACAAAAAACGCATTCGCGATCCCTAGCGGAGTAGTCAGAGGTTCAGGTTTCCATCTTCGCAATTGCGAAGGTAGTAATTCTATTGCCACCTCGAACCCACGTGTTGACCAGATTATATCCAAGCTTGCTATCGTAATAAAGTCTATATCCTTTAAATTATTGAAGCACGCATCATGTGCGTTAATTGGTTAATTTTCTGTCAGATAGACAACATATTGAAAATGGGTGACGATAAAAGTACCTATCACTGCCGAGTGTGATGAAGTGTATGAGTGTCAATGAAGCGAAAGTATTTTGTCAGGATTAGGGCAGATGGGGATTCGTGATCAGGAAAACTGGCGTGATGTGTATGTATGTGTGTTCTAGCCGACTACTTAATCTGTTAAATATATATTATGACGTTGGAGCAAAGTGGTTCTCGAATGACGGCCGCGTCTCGGTAAACGTAGTGTACGACGCCCCCCTGCTAGGTGGACCGATGACCTGAAAAAGGACGCTGGTAGTGGTTGGCTGGGGGTCACGAGTGATCGTGTTTTGTGGCGTACTCTTGGGGAGGCCTACGTTCAGCAGTGGACTGACATAGGCTGATTGATTGATGTATTATGTATCTGTGTACATAATGCTATCTCCTAAAAGTCCTAAGGCCACTCAATGAAGTGAGTGAGTGCATATGAATCGCATTGCGCTTGCTTTCTTCCCCGTTCCGCGCCGCCACACCTATTGATGGCCATTTCTTCGATATATAGCTATTGCGATTTATGAAAATAAGTCCATTTATGAGTCTAGAAAAATACACATTTTCTTATAATTACACAAATGTGGAAAAAAAGAAAACCAGTAATTTACAGCTTGGTTTTAAAGTAAGATTATGTTTATGTCTACAGACAAACCCTGTTCCTACCTAGCAGGGATAACTATTTATCCCGATCCCGGATAACTGCTTTTTTATGGATGTTTTATGTAATATTTACTCAATAAATAACATAAGGGAATAATAAGTTTCACTTTTACAAATGCATGAAATATTGAAGATGACACGTAAAATGAACGAAGGTGTTATTCATTAAAAAACACTTTTTTATTACGAGTACATACAGACAAACAACTTATCGCATCTTTGCGAAAATAATGCGGCATCTTTTTAAAGGTGTGGTTTATAAAATACCATCTTATATGTGAATGGGCGATATCCCATTTTATCACTTACTGACTAATGACGTATGCCGACTCCATTATCCCGTACTTATATTAATACTTACCATTCCATAAGCTGATACTATTATACCTTGACTTATGAATTGCAATACTTACACAAATACAAGCACGCGTCACACCGTTTACTCTCATGTAGTGACCTCATTTAGCGGCGCGTGTAATTCATTCTTTTCTTCAACTAGAAAATTTTATTCACTGTTTATGATCCGTGGAGGCAGGAGTTTTCGTGTTTCACATGCAAATTACTTAACGTCGTCAGTCTCTGTAGGTAAGCATACATTATACGACACGATCTAGAAAGCATTGATAATTTCAACTCGATTACAACTTGGCATGCTTCGCGATGGAGTAATTATGTCCTTTTATCGATTGAGATGCTTTTTATGTAATCACTACATCTTTAAGAATGGAATGCGGCATTCCGTGCAAGAAAGGGATTTTAAAAGAATGTAGCTAGCTGCCGTCTTTATGTCATAATTGCTAGGTATTTTATTTTAATAGTATTTAATCACTGTAACAGTAGTATTTTATTTTAATCACTGTTATTTTTATATTTCTGTGTTGTCCAATTTACGATTAGGTAGTCAATTATTAATTTATAATATTTGAATAATAAAAGCGGCTGTAGCCCAGTGGGTAAGACCTCGGACTTCGTATGAGAAAGGTCATAGGTTCGAATCCCGACTCTGGCATGTACCAATGAATGAAATTTAAATGTGTTTTTCATTTACGTACATAATTTACAGTCGCTAACGGTGAGGGAAAACATCGTGAGGAAACCTGCCTATCCCTCAGGTGCCAGTGCCTATATACGGCGGTACCGTTCACTACACATCAGGTTGGGTGCATGCCTTCGAAATTACGGAGGTGGTCATTCAAGCCTCTGACTACCCCGCCATAATAAAAAAGGGAGTGTGTATACACAAGTCGTGAAGCGTTTGTCATGTTTATGTTATGAATAATAAAACGACATGTTTCTACAATTTTCAACAATATTGATTTATTGCTTACAAACAACAGCACAAAGTAAAATAATATCATTCTTTCATAAAACGGCCTACTTAATGATAGTATTGGATAAGTCTGACATTGTTTCATGATATTTTTTGACCTAGACGCTTTGAAAAGGGTCATGTTTTCAATGTCATTTTATCCAATGATCACATTCTTCAAGATCCTTATTACACAACAATATTAGTAAGGTTTCATAATTCACAGGTCATTTAGAGTTATACATCATCATCATGTAGAGTTTACCTAACATGAATCATTTAGCAATTTTACTAATAATAATAGGTTATTCTTCGTAAGTCAGTTTCCTGTTTCAAATAACTAAATCAATGAACTACTTGATATATATGAATTAACAAGAAACAAAACATGGTATTAAATTTACTAGATGTACAAATAACTAATATACATGTACTTTAGTATACATGTAATTAATCATTTAGTTAAAAAATTAACAATTAATAGAATACCATCGGTAAATCTTTTGAAAGTTTTCTTAAAATCAATTGTAGAAACTCTTGAACAAATTTTGCAAACCCTGCATCTGATTCTATTCATAGATTGCTATCCAATATATGTACCAAGTAAAACGGACCCTTTAATATTTTCCAACTTTTTGTATTGTTAGAAAAAGAAATTTTCGTTTACATTGTATATTAATTATACTACAAAAATTAACTATAATTTGACACATAACTACTCGTATCTAGTTTTAGTATTTTCGTAGTATGTTAAATATTGGCTTAAAACATACAATTAAACGGGAAATATTGCACCAAAGGGACAGATAGTATTTAAACTACACAAACACACAATAATACATAATAATATCAGCCTTTCTGCTAGTATATTCCTTAGCCATCACATTCCACAATAATTCATTTAACAACGAGGCACAACACATTGTTCAAAGTCTTTTCAACATTTACATATAACTTTTTAACATGTAACATTCATTAAACACATGTACATGATATTTGATATTCTTTAGAAAATCATGATACAGTTTAAATTACTTCAATAGTTACAATACATATCAATATTTAAAATGGAATTATCAGATTGGCAATTGTAACGAGAAAATTCTAGTTTATTTATTATAAAGGATTATCCAAAATAATAATTTATTTGTATGCTAACTTAAACATTCATTCCTACTATTGAAATCTTTACTGTATCTACGAATATAAAGACTAATTGCATAAGGAATTAAGGTTATTTTAATGCAAATAAATTCACAAAAAACTGTGCACTATTATTACTTGCTTGTGCGTTTAAATAAACAGTCAAATATAATGGTTGAAATAAACATAATAATTGTATTCAATGCGCTAGTAGCACTGAAAATGTAATGCTTTATCTGTCAGAAAAAAAACTAAATTAATTATTTTTATCATTAATGCTCTATTTTCACAAAATAAAATGATTTAGTATTTATATATCCAAAAATTAGCGTGCTTTGAAAGCGGCAGTTGGTTGTGTAGTTCTAAGCTCTCGTAATTAACATAGTATGTTGTTAAAACCTATTATTTATCGTCCTATTACCCATACATCCTCTTAACGAACAGTCAGTATCTTTTAACCCATCCATATCCCCATAGCAGTCAGGATTTTTGAGTATATATTATCTCAGTTTAAACCTTCACTCAATTATTTTTAACCGCCGAGTGTATGACGCCCATTAAGCGAAAGTGATTTGCCAGGATTAGGAAAAATGGCTACCCCAATTCTCTCTTACGCCTCTTTACGGAGGTTTTGATGTATCATTCCCAGTTTCTATCTCCATTACAAAATTACAGGCTATTTACTATTCGTTGGTTTCCGAGCTCTGTCTTCGTCATCGCTGTGTTCTTCTTGAAGCAGTAAGCTGTCTGGTGGTGCCTTACTGGGTGTTTTGCCACTGCCAGGCCTTCGGATGCCACCTCGGGAAAACATCTTTGAGATTTGGGCGAATTTCTTCCTTGATACTGGAATGAAAGGAAATTATATCAGTGTTTATCTATAGAATGGTGCGTCTATGTTAGTATGAAAGTAAAAATAACGCTAAGGAGCTGCTTCATAATTTGGCATGTATTTGGATACAATTAGGAAAATACTAACGGTCAATGGAATGTACTATCCGATGGGCTGGTAACCTATCAGTATATTGGTGCCATCTGGGTTAGTAAATTATCAACTATGAGCAAATTAAAGGCATCATGTAGTCTTAATTAAATTTTTCTCTGAGTTTCTGTCGAACTCAAAAAAAGATTAATATGCGAACTACTATTGAGATTAATATTACATATCCATTTTACTATTGTTGTATAAACCTTTGTTAAATTTTCTTATATATTATATTCTTTGTACATTACAAATGGCTGCTTTAACATAATCCACTCAAAGTCGAGACTAATATCATGAGTGCTATGAATAAAACAGTGTAACCGATACCGAGTATCTGCATTAATTCTACGCAAAAGGCGGATAATCGGGGCACTTTGTAACATGATTTTAATTCTGCGATTGCGTGAGTAATACTAAGTATCATCTGCTAAGGAATCAAAAAACGTAGGAATGAATTCTGTGTAATGTTTAGTTAGATGAAAGTGAAAATTTTCGTTGCTTCTCGGAAAGCGTCTGAATGATTCTGTTGTTTCCAAGATTGGAATCAATTTCTTTATGTTATTCGTAATTTATTCAGTTTCATTGTACAATATCCATTTAATAAAATAAATCATCAATGAGAAATTTTAGGTAAGTGTTTGATAATGGTTATCACATTTAAATATAAGGATTAATAACAATGATAATTAGTAATTAGTGTAATATCTATTGATCAATATTACGCAGTATTTTATTCTTCTTCTGTTCTTCTACAATATTTTTTATTATTTATCAATATCGGCACTGATCGGCATTTGCATACAGCGATATGCAACACCATTTGCATGGACGAATGACTATCTGTCATGTTGGGTGTTGAATCTCAGTTGAAAAGTGGATCCAAAGCGACTATAATCATACTCCACATTGGAGTGAGGTTTATATGTTGAAGCATTTCATTTTTATTTTGTATGAATTAAGCAAGACACTTTTGTCAGGTTTGGTTTTTAAGTGTGAATGAAACAGGGAGATTTGACAGGATCGTTTAAGGTGGCGATGAATAGAGTTTGCCTATCTTATTGAGGACGTACAGGAAAATACTTACATCTATAATATATACTCGTATACATTTAAATATATTCATTTAGATGTATGTATATTTCCTAACCTATATTTTTATTTTCTAGTGAGTTAATATGGTTCTGTTTCCTACAATAATTGAAAGAGACTTAACAATAAGAAACAACTCACATTTTCCCATATTTTTTAACCGTTCCTTAAAGTCAGCTTCGTCGTCCTGTCCTTTCGTCTTTCCCTGCTCACTGTCTAGAGCAGCCATAAATTCCTGGTTCCACCTCAGCTCAGCCATAAACTCCTCATTTTGTAGGAAGGCCGCTATTCTCTCGTCATCCATATCTAGACTCAGGTCGACCCTAGTGTCCGTGTTAGGCTGGATTCGCAGAAACGTAGGGGGGAGGGGCGCGAGCAATTTCGGAACCCATTTCTTGCGAACCGCTAGAGGGAGTGACTCGTCGTTGACGTCTCTGTAAAATTTAATTGAGGGTTAAAAGGAAAAATTGATTGGTATAAAACAAACATATAGATAAAGAAGTATCAAATTATATGAATACTTTTTAAGGAAGTATACAAAAATATGAATACATATCATGTTTATAATCTTTCACTTTGTGATTCGTCTCTTATGTTTGAGGTTGGTGATCAGCATTAGGGTTGTATATGAGGTGTATAGTCTTTATATAAGTTGCAAAATACTCGTAGTCACAATAAGCCTTTCGCATTATATAATTTTGGAATATTGTAATAATAATTAAATTCACATAATGATCATCGAAAATGCCATCCAACGAGGCGCTATAGTACCTATTGGCTATGTAAACTACCGATAAAAGATAGTAAATGTAGTTTCAGAAACATTACCAAATACCAGATGAATTTCAAATGTAATTACTCACAACTGCAATATTATTTCCAATCAATTACGATCTTGCTGAATAAACAAGAGCTTGTTAATAATAGAGTCTTACCCAACAGAGTATGCCATGGACTAAATGCTTAGGCAGCTCGCTAGAAAATACGATAAAGTTAACATAATCAATACACCAATGGATAATTAATCTTTTAGATGCTGTGCTCAAAGAATTTTAATCTCGCATTCATTGGTCAAGCTTCATAAGTCTAGAATTCCTATGTCAGCTGGCATCAAAGATTCAATTTGAAAGACATATTTATGGGATGAATCGTATACGAAATTGACGTTGTCTGTTTGGATTAGCAATTATTATTTTAACAGAAAATGCTCGTGAGTTATTGAATAGAATAATTTAGCTTCTTTAATATTCTTTAGATTCGGATCTGATACGAAGATATATATTTTAAGATAGTAGGCAGAAGTCACGGATCCCCATTAGTATTAATTCTGACAAATCACTTTCGTTTCATTGACATACACCTTTTCATCCATGAATGTTCTACTTTAAACAACAATTAAAGAATTTACTCAGAACATGTATATATCTGACCTATGTATGTAGACAACATAAAGATCGCTTTAAAGGGAATAATATTATCTAAACTCATAATAGTACATTAGACCAACCTCAGAACCAAAACTATCAGAGCCACATCTCAATGGAGACGCCTAACGCACGTATCTAAGCAGTCAGTAGCTAGTTGTATCAAGCCAGCAATCTAGATATTTGATTCGCTGCGTTTGTCCCCTAGACTCGGCTTGCCTGGCATGCCCATTGTCTCGTGGGCGGTGACTAGTGGGTTTACTTCGAAATTTTGACGTGACCGTTTGTCTTAACAATCGACAAAAGGCCGTGATGTTTTGCCAGATAAAATTACTCCAGCTACATTATTTCTTAACGTTTGTTCCGCAAGTTGGAGTTGATTCTCTAAACTAAATAGTCTATGTTATATAGATTTATGTTCTATTTTACTTTGACAAATAAATTGTATGTATTATTATTAATTTAAACATTGATATTTATTGTATGAATGAACATTAACTATGTAATGTTGTAATTCATATTATCTAATAATAAATAAAGTAAAAAAGTATGTATCTATCCGCCTTGTTGTATGGACTTTAGAGCTTGCAATTCTCCACATGCAAACATTTATATTTTAAGACCGTGACCTTACGGATCTCGTTTCTCCCGAGGACGTATCCTCGGTGTTTTTAAGTTTAAGTTTATGTGTGGCGATGGATATATATATATATATATATATTATATATACATCGCCACACATAAACTTAAAAAACTCTGTTTCTCTTTAGTTCTCTCAGTAATTGAATATGTTACTTCTTGTTGCATGTAAATTTGAGATAAAATCTTCTGCATCGGTTTTTTATTAAATAAAGTATGCTGTTGCAGCATAATAGACGATGGAGTCTATTGTGTTATGTGCTAGCTACCCCTCACTATACCTATTATTTACGTGACACCACTGCCTGAATCTTTATGGTAATTAAGGTAATGTTTATCAAATAGACCCAAACCAAGTCAATTATCGATGAAATACAATTATGAAATAGATATTCTATTCTAGTTGATGATCTCCGTAGCGCGATCAGTTAAACACTTGAACGCTACTTGCGAGGTCCCAGGTTCGATACCCGGGGGAAGCAGAGTCAAGAACTACGGTTTTCTTTTGCTTTCCAGCCTGGTCGTTGATTATATATGTTTTTATAGATACATAATAAGTAAATATTACTTAAATATACTTTGACTAGTACCCTTCAGTACACAAGTCTAAAATGAACTTACCAAGGGGCTAGTTCAATTTGTGTAATAGTGTCTCAATTATTATTGTAAGGGAATCGGATATCAGTTAGATAAATTTTCAAGATTAAGATTAGTTCCTTGTCTTTATTATTGGTTAATTAAACAGAAACTTGTTCAGTTTACGTAAGCAATAGTCAAGTTAGTAATAGTTATAACGCCTTAATTAAAATTATCAAATCTATTACATGTTTATGGTAATAAAATTTCCGAATATTTGTACTAATTGGATAGTGTTTTAGTTTCAATACATACATAAATAGTACATATAACAGTCAGATAGACGCTATATCGACGTTGGTGACGTTAGGAGTACCTATAACCGCCGAGTGTGTATGAGAGGATGTATAAGTGTCAATGAAGCGAAAGTGCTCTGTCAGGATCGGGACAAATGGAGATCCGTGATCGCGGCCTACCCTTGTACAGGGAATCAGGCGTGATGTGTATGTATGTATAATTAGTACATTTAAAAAGCGCCTATATTTAGTTCTTTAATTATAACATCTTATGAGTTCATGATCTCACGAAGAGCGTATCAATTAGCGAACTACTTACATCGTTACTTCTAATACATGACAAGTACAAAGCGACATTAGATATTCTATCCTAATTGAAAGTGCGAATGAGTAACCTATAGAATATAGCCATATACGCATAAGTAATTACACACTTTCGATATTTAAACACATACGAATCTAACTAAAATATCAAATCACAGCAAGGTATAAAGGTATGTACAGTCAGCGCTAAAAGTGCAGTCCTAGCAACTTTTTATAAGGTTTAAGTTTATAATAACAAAAGACAATATATTTTAACATTATAGATCTGGCCACTATGCATTGTCATGGCCACTATACGTTCGCGTGCTTCGGAATGAAAAATATTGTCATTTATTCTTATAAACGTAAACCTTATAAAACTTTACTGGGACTGCACTTTTAGCGTTGACTGTACATAGAAATCTTCTCTGTAGCGCATTGCAGTAAAAAGTAAATACATTCGGAAGTTTAAGTAAAAGTAAATACTTGTAACCAATTGAAATAGTTAACGTGACTTTTTAAATGTTCGGTATGTGACCAGAATTGCAAATAGCTAAGTCATGTAATAGTTTCTAATTTACTAATTATGAGTTTGCAAATAAAATTAGATATAACTTATTAAGTATTACAAGCTAGTTTTAATAATTATTTATTTTTAGTTAGTGAATGTATTTGTAACTAAACTTTTAGCGCAGTATATCGTATTTTTGAATATACTCATAACCTTAAATAAGTAGTTAATAATATGTATCATTGCACTCAAGAAATGTTTAAAAGTAACGTTAGTATTACCGAAATATATTTCATTAATTACTTCCTACTAACACTGCCACTGCAAAATTAGTAAATAACAAAGAATGTAATAAGTAACTTCTCGTATTAACGTCAATAATATTGCCAAAACATACACATCTATGAAAACCAATGCAGATGAATACATAATATGTAAATTCTCCTTAACTTTTATGTCAAGCTCAGTTCTTTTGTTATTGACAATAATAAACAATGACGTTTGTCACGTTTCTTTTATTACGTTCAGAAAGAGTAACTAAATTCTGGAAACGTTTGTATATTGCTAATGCTTTTCACAAGGCGTTATTATATTATTGTAAATGATACTATTTTATTAAATAGTTAAACCATTTTATTCCTTACAGTCCAAATAAGGAAGAATACCAGATAGTATAAAACGCTCAGCTGAGTAAACATACAAATTGAAGCTACTAAAAAAGTTCTTTGTTTATAACAAAAAACAACAACATTCTACTCACATAAGCGCCGTGGTGTCATCTGTGGACGTAGTAGCCGCAACAGCCTGAGCCGGCGAATAAGCTCCATCAATCTCATTCCTCAACTTCTCATTGTGATAGTCCGTGCTCATAGCCAGTAATTGATCAATAGTCACGTCAACCGCTCCTTGGTTAGCCCGCAGCACTGCCTCTATGACATCGTCGTCCATTTCTGGGAACATGGTCTTGAAGTCGCTCATAGCCTGGCCGAATTCCAGCTGCATGGTCGACGACATGGTTTGACATGCTACCGGCACTGGCCACTAACCCATAGCTATGAGTCAAGCTACGCGCCGACGCGATCTCTCTGTCGATATATAAATAGAGTGCATGGATGCACTGCGCATGCGTGCCGGCCATTGTTTGTAAATGAAATGCCGTGACCTTAAGTATGGGATGCTATTTGTGTTCGCGAACTGATTGGCAAATGACAACTTTCAATTGTTTCGATAGTTTATCCTAAAGTTGAAAGAGGTTGAAAAGAATGAAACTTTTTGCTTTTTTCCCGGCATGTCATATGAAGGAATAATGAGAAATAGTTAAAAGTGATAATTCATTGTTTTATTACACTTATATGTCAAAAGTTATTGAGGAATGTACAGTTGTGGCAGGATTGGGCAGATACTTAATTTGTCTTGTGCTTAACTTGACGAATCGTGAATTTGTCATGTCTTATGTTCGTCAAATTCAAACTTTGATAAGTAAGACTGTACATTCAATTCAAAAATCCTTTTAAATCTTGACTAATCCTCTGGTATTCTGTTCTCACTTTTGAAAAGTTACTTTGACTATAAATAATAATAATAATGTATGTTCGGTATAATAATGTTATATATAATCCAGTGCTAGTATGGAATGAAAAAAAGCCGACTAGTTAGTTGCCTTTATTAGGAAACGTCTACGAGACTTGGGTGGAAGGGAAACGTTTATACGATGGGCTAGTAACCTATAGCCAGTAATATTCCACATATTAATACCCTCACAAATGAGCTCAAGGAGATTATGTTATTACCTCCGTTATTCTGTCCATCCTTAAAGTGACAGAAGTAAATGAATATTAATTTGTTTAGGTATAATACCCATGGGATGCACTTTGGAATTAAACTATATTGTAAGTAATTAAAACCTTTTTTATGATATAGATATCCTTTATATCCAATCGAGAGTGTCAGCAGCATTTGTAAAAAAAAAAAAAAAAAAGATTTCCATTTTATACCTTTATTTGATTACTTAAGTCAATAATTTAAAACACATTTTTACAAATAACAATAAGTACACAATACATACTGATTTAATACAAAGCATGAATAAACTTAAAGCACGATGAATAGTAGGTAAAATTAAGTACGGCGTTATGTATGGGATTAGGCCATTGTGAAACTACTTACACTTCCGAAATTCAGTACACCTTAACCATACTTAGGAGAAAGAATTGCATATAGTTTTTGATGTTAAAATAGCGATCACTGAGCAACATTAAGAATTGCACAATACTACAATTTAGGTAAGAATAGAGGTGGAAATCAAGGAATTAACGTTACAATAGATATATTTTACCAACTACTCATAATTAGGTACTTCGCGTTTAAATAACACATTGGATTTCAACAATATACTATCGCTGTTTAGTTATGAATCTTTTACGACTAATGCACAAAATCACACGTAATTTTTCGATCATTTTTATACAAAAATATTTCTCTACCCTTAGGGAGTGTTAGGGTAATTTATACATATGTTTGGGACGGGTTCAATGTAAAACAAATTGATGACAGGAATGTTAGAAAAAAAAAAATGTTTAATAGTCATATGATGGCACACAATAAAGTTTCTGTATCGTCCAGAAAATAATTTTCAAGCTATTTTTATGTGGGTACAATAAACATAATGCTGAATAATATTTTAATTAGAATTTTAGTTAACATTTTCGACCTTACTGAAGTTTTAACTTTCTAAATTACATCTCATATTAATAATTTCATCAACAACTATTTTCCCACAAATTCATAATTTCGAATTGCTACAATTTAAAGCTAAATGTGATGTAATTTTTACGCAATTTGCTTAAAAATTTAGTGACATAGCAATGAATAACATCCACTCATGATTTAATTATTTAAATAGTAAGTGAAAACCAAAATGACGAGGCTACATAAAGAATTTTATCCCAAAAATATACCTATATTCAGACAGCACATTTATTACACCAATATAGAGAGAAAGAGAAACAATTTTACACAACTACCTGCACCTAGATCCTACGTGAACTAATCTTCATTGCACATCCATTCGTTTATATTTAGAAACTTTTGAAAGCTATGTGCAGAAAGAATCGAATTCTCAAATTTAATTAATCAATTCAATTTCCTAGACAAGACTAAAATCAATTCCAGAATTACAAAAACCTAAACAATAAACAAAAGATGTAGAGTAGAATTTAATTGAAATAACTTTTTTGGCGTCACCAGAGTGCGGTATTTTTATTGGTAGTCTAATAACGATCTATTGTGGCCAAGTTAGGAGATTCATACGCGGGCCTGAGTGCCTTCTGGAGGCAACATCACCACGGTTTGAGTCGGGGGCTGGAGGGGCGCCGTAGGCTGGGCTCGTGGTTCCTGTAACAAGAAAATATAAGTCAATATTTATATTCACAAGCATATATCGTGTACCATAGGAAAGTTATCACAGTTATATGTCATTTATCAGACGCTATATTGGCTTTTATAACTTCTATGGCTCTACTGATGTTTGAGAAGCCCTAGTTTAGAGAAGAACTAACAATAAACTCCAAATAGCTTTTTAAAGTATTAATCAGGGCATAAATCTGAATTACACATCTCTTCTACGATTAGGGACAACGTAAAGAATCCTGCATAATTTTTGGAATCGGTTATTTACTTGGCTAAATACTCGTATAATAGCTACTGTCAAGTACAGAGGATTTTGCTTGCATATAAACTTAAAGCCTATCCGATATGGACAATTGCGAAGTCAACAATTTTTACTTGTAAGACTTGTATGAATATCGCGTTCATAATAATATGACGGAGGAAATTTAAATATTATAATAATATAAACCAACAAAAACGCGTAACTACCGTGGCATGTTAATTACTCACTTTGTTTCACCTTACCTTGTGAGTTATAATATTCATAGTTTATCTCGGTTTAGTCACATACTCATAAAAATGTATTACCTTGTATATACAGGGTGACAGATTCATCACTGGCAATATTTTAACCTGGCTATTAGTAGCACCTATAGAACCCATTTTCATACTAAAAAGAGGAGGAAATTTTTGGAAATTTTGGACAATTTTTTCAATTTGTATTTTAATGTTTCCATAACATATGGGTACCCTATTAACGTACTACTTACCAAGGTCATGTTCATTCATAAATTGTAAGTTTACATTCTATGTAATTATCTATGGTACTCTTGTGTTTGTGGACCAGGATAAGATCTTGAATGAAACTTTTTTCATTATTAAGACAGTGTTTTCACAGGTCAGGAAGCCAATAGAACATACTCAAGTGGCTTCCTTTAAACATTAATTCCGACAATGTTACGCACAATTCTTTTAATCCAAATAATCATCACTGCACACAATAACACAACATGAACATTAGCCGGTTATGGATTGTACTTATCTTAATCGCGTCATTACTCAATGGTTACTAATTAATCTCCCTTTAGTTTACGCTTTGCTAAGTTCTTTAATACATTTGATTCCAAATTTCTGGTTTATTTCGATTATTATAACCTCGAAACCACTTCAATAATTAATTTCATTTCCACTAAAGTATGAATTTTCATTCACATAACTAAACCATGTTTTACTTTCACATCATTAATAAACATCATCCACGATTATTGTACTATGAAATAGCAATTTAACATAAAATTATAAATTCAGACGACAAACAAACAAAAATACTTTTAACCGCCATAGCATTGTGTTTTTTTTATTTACACACAGTGCATAAGCCATACAGCCAAATCTTAAGAAACAAACAGACGGACAAGACAAAATGATGTTTTTCCATAGCATTGTTAAAATGACGACAAACATAGTCAAATAAATAAATTAGCCACAGATAAAGTAAAGAAAATGTAAAGTTTGCGTCATACAGCCAGGCTGAAGTGTATTACATTTCATACTTTCGACTTACTACGAGCATAAATATTTAAATATTTTGTATGAGAAAATTAATAAATATACATGAGATGAAGAATAAACAATGAAAAGTAAATCAAGAATAATAAAATTGTTTATTTTACTTATGTACTATTTTATCACTAATAATATCATGTATTTTTTAAGACATGTAACCAGGCCATTAAATTAAAAAGTAAAAAAATTACTCTATGTTCAATTGTTTATGTATCTGTCAAAATTTCAACGAACGAACGATAAAACGATAAAAAGTTATGAAATTATTTGTTATTAGTTATAATAACTATCGATATGGATTAAAATGAACAAAGATCGAAGAACTAGTGAAATGGAATTGTTTTTAGCATCATGTACAATGTATGTGTGATGAAATCGATGTGTTGTGATAATTTTCATTGGTGGAATGTAATGTTCAACCAACTTTTATGTTTTTGTGTATTAAACAGCAGGTAAGCCGTAGTGATGATTAATGACGACTTTTCTTCATACCCTTGAACGGCATTGGGTACAACAGAAATAGAGTTTAGTAAAAAAATTCGCTTTTTACTTGGATATTTTGTTGTTGATAGTTGTTAGATTTGTTGTTGATAGTTTTTTGTTTTGGGTGTTGAAAGATGTTTAATTGGATGAGAACTTATGAATGAAATAATGTAGGGAGTCCATGTATTCTGAATTGGCTCCCAAACTTTGAGGAGGCTTTTCTCCATATTTTTGTACTGGAGGGTACTTAAGTAATTACGCCAGGCCGCATAATTTTGATCATATAATCTACCCTTGAAGTTTTGCTAGTGATGAAAATTTCACCCTGTATATGGGCGATTTGCACGAAATGTGTTATTGACATTTTTTTTTCAAAATCCGATTTTTTTCCATGTAATGCATAGTTTTCATAGCCAGCTAACTCGTGGTATAGGTCGCCATGCTTACAGCCCCCTAAATTAGGAAATATAACCCCCCCAAAAAATAAGCGCCACGTGCCTTGACAAATGCGTTCACGTTTTTGACAAGTAGCCATAAATGGAGCTACGTTAACGGCAATAAAATATTTAAATAGATTACGTGGGTACCTACTTTTTTGCATTTCAATATTTTTGAATAGAAAACTATTTTTACTTAATTTCACAGTAATACCATAAAGACACATGTACATTCATGTAATATTTAAGTACACACAAAGCAGAAAGGTGAAACAATATAAATTTGTATTGTATTAGTGGGCTATCGAACAGGATTAAGCAGGTTTCAAAAATGTCACCGAGAAGTTTCTAGCAAAGGACTTTCAGGTGTATTGCTCCTTTATAGACTTAGAGACGAAAAGGCCTTCGACTCCATAGAGATCTGGGCTGTTCTGGAGTCCTTGCAGCGATGCCAGGTCGATTGGCGTTATGTGCAGGTGTTGTGGAGCCTATACAGCGTGGCATCGATATAGGCTCAAGTCCAAAACAGGAAGACGAGTTCCATACAGTTGCTCAGAGGAGTGAGACAGGGGGATGTCATCTCCCCGAAACTGTTCACGTACGCACTGAAGGACGTCTTCAAAACTCTGGATTGGACTGGGATGGGTATCAATGTCAATGGCAAATACCTCATACATCTCCGCTTCGCTGACGACATTGTCATAATGGCGGAGTCGCTGCAGGATTTACAGCGAATGCTGCACAGTCCTAACGCTGCCTCACGGTCGGTCGGTCTCCGGATGAACGTCATGTTCAATGAACTCGTTGTCCCGGAGCCGATCACGATCAGTGGAGAAACGCTCGGAGTGTTCCAGGAATATGTCTACCTAGGCCAGGTTCTACAAATGGGTAGGAACAGCTTTGAGCGTGAGATTTCCAGAAGAGTGCAGCTGGGCTGGGCAGCATTCGGGAAGCTGCATCACATCTTCTCGGCGCCACTACCGCAGTGTCTTAAGTTTTCAATCAGTGCGTCCTACCTGTAATGACATACGGTGCCGAGACGTGGAACATGACAGTCGGGCTGGCTTACCGATTACATGTCGCTCAGCGAGCAATGGAACGTTCGATGCTGGGTATCTCGTTAAGGGACAGAGTCCGGAACGAGATTATCCGGCAGAGAACCGAAGTCGTAGACATTGTCTATCGATGTTGCAAGGTGAAGTGGCAGTGGGCCGGTCACGTCTGTCGCAGAACCGACGACCGTTGGAGCAAAGCGGTTCTCGAATGGCGACCGCATCTCGGTAAACGTAGTGTAGGACGCCCTCCTGCTAGATGGACCGATGACCTGAAAAAGGTCGCTGGTAGTGGTTGGCTGAGGGCCGTGAGTGATCGTGTTGTATGGTGTTACTTTGGGGGAGGCTTACATCCAGCAGTGAACTGACATAGGCTCATTGATTGAGACTTAGAGACGGCTTATGATAGGGTGGTAAATAGGTGGATTAAAATGTGGAAAGCGTTGTCTGCGTTTGGGTTGGAGGGTCAGCTTGTGCGTGAACTCTAATCATTGTATTATGGTTCGAGTACATGTGTGAGAGTGGGTGATGGTTGCACGGACTGATTTACCACCTGTTGGGATGTTCGCCAGGGTTCACCTGACCTCGCCTCACCTTGGCTCTTCAACCTATTTACGGGTGATTGCTGGACAGATTTTCATGAATGTAGGCGAGTTTTTTGCGTCTTTGTTGAGTGCGTCTTATACGCGGACAAACAAGTGTTGCTTGCTTTATCGACTAATAAGTTGCAGGAGATAATAGACATTACATGTAAGGGTTTTGAAAGAAAAAATGAAAGTAAGTAATACCAATACTAAGAATTTTTAGAGACAGAAAAGTATGACAAAATGTGTTATTAAAATGGATGGTAAGGAACTGGGACAAGTGAGGGAGTTTGTGTATTTGGGATGTGTGCATACAAGAGAAGGAAACTGTGATGGTGATATTGAAAGAAGAGTGAAGAAGGGAAAGTGCAGTGAATGGGACTTTAAGCAGCGGTATGATGTCTAGTCAGTTGATATTAGTTTGCTGCTACTTAATAGTAGAAAACAATCACGATCAAGTTTTGTTTGCGTCGTCGGCGCATGAGTTGCAGGAGATGATGGATATTACATGTAAAGCTTTTAAAAAAAAGGTATATAGGTGAATGTAAATAAAACCAAATGTATTGTTTTTCAGAGACTGGAAAGTATAAGAGAATGAGTTATTAAACTACGAGCTTGTTTATGTGGGAAGTGTGTTTACAAGAGATGGAAATTACAAGAGTGAAGAAGGGAAATGCGGTGAATGGGGCTGTGAGTGGTATGATGTATAGTCAGTTGATGTCAGAAATGGCACGACTGGCTATCCATAACGCTGTTCTGGTTCCTACGGTTATGTATGGTAGTGAGTGTTGGGTTTGTCCGAAGAGTCATGAAAGCAATAGAGTAGTGAAAGGAGGGTTACGAAAGGAATAGAGCCATAGGTTTATTCTTATATCAAAGCCATCTGTTCAGAAATAATGGTCTCAACGTGAAAGGCTATAAAACCCTTAAATAAACCCTCGTAAGCACAAACAAAATCAAAGGAAATAGTTGAAATAAATCTTGAGTTGTAATCAAGGTGAAGATTATCGGAGAAGCATATCTCCAGCAGTGGAATATATACTGAGAGGAAGAAGAAATAAATCCTTGAAGTCTAAACTCACGAATCACGCCTATTAAAAGTTTCTCGCGATTTTAAATCCTAGTAAATATATCTTAAGTTGAATAAAATGTCAATACCGTGCAATTAATGTCAAAAACGTGTTTAAAAATAAACCACAAAACACAGATTTTTGACAAAAATTACGAACCACGTTCTTGAGTTTCTTCGAACGTGTCTGCAAAACATTACCTAAAACTTATATGATGTCGTCGTTATTGTTTTGGAGGCATTTTGACAACATTTCTTAAGTTATATATTAAAACCGACAGTAAAAATATTTCCCAAAAAATACTGACTCGACTCACGTCATTGACGGGTTATGCTTTACATTTTTAATATAAAAAACTTTGAAATTCATTATCTCGGCCCCAGAAAAAATCTCTATTCACCCGACGCTGCAAATAAATGGCCGAGTTTGTTTTCTTTCAAAACATGTGTTACAATTTATTTTTTCATAAATAGTATAATTAGTTGGAGAAAAAATATCTGCGATTTTGGAGCACCACGTCATTGACCGATTTTTTAGTCACAAAAGTAAGTGCGTGTGAACAATATTTTTTATTCTTGGATTGTAGGTTTGATACTTATAATTAATAACAAATTTATATGACAACACCTGTAAACAAAAAATACTCCTTAATTCTGCTTAGAATTTTAGTTATAAAGGCAGGAGTACAAAAAAACGGCTTAGTCACACCCCATGTTTCATGACTTTTGGACTTTTGAAAAGCTGTATTTTTTTTATTTATTAAGACAAGATAATCAAACATGCTTGCCGGATTTTAGACGCTACAATACTATACGAAATAAATATTAGAAAAAAAATAGGTTTCATATTTTAGAAAATATAACCCTGTCACAAAAAATTTTTGTCCCTGCAAAACGCCCATATACTCATATTACTCACATCTGTTATCTGAGTAAATACTGCTGCCGGTATTGTATTTAAATGTATTAAACATACGTGTGCGTAAAGCAAATCTAATCATATCAAATAGTTAATATATTTCGTCATGCATGTCATGTCTGTAGTATATGTATACCATATGGTACTTTTATTACGTATATATAAAATAATATGATAATCAATCAAAATTCACGTATTTTGCGATTATTAAATGTACGCTAGTGTAGAATGTAAAAGAGAACGCTAACGAGATGACTTTCCCGTCATGTCAAGTAAAGTGTAAACGTTGCGGTTTGAAAGAAGATGTAGTGACTAAGATTGGAAAGACCATGCTTCGATGATTTATACATTTGATGCGGATAAATTATAGTAAAATTACAAAAGGAATATATGTGGGTGGCGCTTGATAGACGCCTTATTGAAAAAGGTGACGTTAGCATTATATATAACCGCCGTGAGTATGGGGTGTATAAGTGCAATGGAGAGAAAGTTCATTGTACAGATATCCCTACCCCTCTACAGAAAAAATGGCGTGCTGTGTTTGTATATACTTAGCTATGTTTACAAAAAGCATTTTAATATACCATCACGACAGACAGAAAGATATTTGACCTGATATTTATGGGACCTAGAACTTGTACAAACAATGAGTTCAATTTCTTGTAACAAGAAAGTAGGTACAAGTATGAAAATAAAAAAATGTTTTGTACCATACGAAAGAATAAATTTTACCAGTTACAAAAATATTATTGAAAGGGAGACGTTAGAAGTACCTATAACCGCCGAGTGTGTATGAGTGTCATTGAAGCGCAAGTGGTTTATCAGGATCGGGACAGACGAGGATCCATGATCTATACTTACCCCTCTACAGGGTAACGGGCGTGATGTGTATGTATGTAATATAAATATTGAGACAAATGTATACATGATACAGTTTTGAAACGTGACTACTCCGATGTTACATAGTTTACATTAAAATTGTGTTTTGCAGGTATGTAAATGTTGCAGACATAATTAAGTGAAACGTTCATTTCGGACATTCTGTGTTTTTCCCGTACTACTGTAAGACATAAAAACAATGCTAACTGGCTGCCATTCTTCCCAGCACGTCATTTGTGACTAAGATGCTACTGGTTAATGAGTTGTATTGGTTGAGGGGATAGCATTCCGTCACAAATTGCATATGAACGACATCACGAGTCACTAAAGTCATAGGTACCAAGTAGATATTATGATTCAGAGGTCTTGTCTATCCCGAATGGTATTGAGTACCAGTATAATAATTGAATGAACAAGCAAAAACATTATTTGGTTCGGTTAGTAAACTAAAGGAAGATTTAGCTTATTAGAGTAAATAAATATTTATTTTTCTACTATCTAATCTGTTAGGCAGTTCAAGAAATGATAGTGAGTAACTGATATGAAAAACGTAACATTTTTGGAAATGTCTATTATAAATGACATTTGTTTATCTTTATGTAGCATTTTACTGATATTTCTAGTTTAATGAGACATATTTACATGAATATCACGATAACGTGAGTAAAAATATTTTGGAAATAAAAAGAACAGATAGCTATATAAGATAAAATAATATGTGTCCTATACCTATCATTGTAGACTTAGATGATTTATTTCTTTGGACATAGCTGCTATATAATATATACTCTTACGTATATCGGGTATATAATAGGTTTAAAATAAAACATAGGCGTCTAACCTGTCACCAATGTTACATTTAACATCACAACCCCAATATTCATAATATAAAGTGATCTTTGAGGTACTATCGTAGGTTCTGTCCACCCCGAAAGGGATTAAGACGTGATATATATGTAAGTATGTAAAGGTGATTATATCTATCGCATTGCCTATACAGTTCCATGCACCTTTTGCATAGCATACACTTGTAATAATTCTAAATCTAGCTGGGAAATGCTGCGTCTATAATAGGCTATTTGACTGATTTTGAAAAATTGTTTCAAATTATTCGTTGGTATATATATGATTAATACACATGTATATTTCTGCAAATTTTGCAGTATTTTCCGTAAAATATTGAGTTAAAATTTAAACTACAATATTCGCGCTAAAAACGCTGTTTCTGTAATGGCGGACGCCATATGATCTGCGTGACGTCACAGGCAAGTAAACAGTAGTAGAAAACTGCAAATTTTTAGATGAATTGAAACAGGGCACTATCATCCTAGCTGACAGAGGCTTTAAACACCTTTAAATATAGTACAAGAAACGATGGGAATACGATAAAATCACACTTAGTGCATAACAATAAACAATGTTTACTTGCGTGTGACGTCACGCGAGGCGTAGCAAATCACAGAGCGTTCTCGTGAAGGAAGAAATTCAAAAAAATATATGAATTTATTATGTTTATTTTGCAAAATCAATAAATATTTTCGGATAAAATAGAACTAAATATGGTTTTTTATATTATTATCTAATAGGATGACCACATTTAGTAACATATTTTTAATAGTGTCAAATAGCCTATTATATGTATTTCATGCGCCGAGTGTGTATGAGTTTCAATGAAATAAAAGTGATCTGTCAGGATCGGGATAAATGGGGATCCGCGATCTTTGCCTACCCCTCTACAGGGAATCAGGCGTGAAGTGTATACATGTATGTAATTACTAAATCAGAATACATGTTCGACTGTGCACAAAATAAACTTATATGTACATTTCCGTTATCAACGTCAACAAATCTCATTCGTGTAGTTTCATTGATCATAAATGGTTCTCCATATCACGAGCTACTCTACTATTAAACGGTTGACTTTGATCAATGTCACTTACTCGCCCAGATTGCATTAGTGATATAGAAAAGACACAATATGTATGCATTTCGTAACTGATACATGAATAAGAAGCATACTATCTACTTAGTTTTTTAGCTAAAAATTACAGAATTTACGACTAAATGGATGTATATATTTATATTACATTTATCCTAGTCTAGAACGTAAAGGACAACGCTAACTAGATAACTTTTCCTGGGATGACAGAAGGCAAGGAAAAATGGAATTTAATAGGCGATGGATTATTAATTGGTTACTAAAATACCATATCAGTGCTATCACAATTTCGATTCTATAATTTTAAACCGTTAATGGAGTGCTCGAATATATATATATATATATATATATGTATATAGTAAAATTAATGAATTATCGATGTGTGGCTACAATCTATTAATCAGATAATGCTTTGGATACAATGAATACTGCACATAAAATTGGGTATCTATAAACATATATAACACACGGTAACGAATTAAACATAGTTCGAAAACAAAACTGGCGTGCAACATGTGTTTAACCATTTTGTTTGTTGTTTTCCCTCACCGTAGTATTCGACACTTTTTGTAAATGTATTTCAATTACGCAATTACTTCGTGTCCATTGGTACACGCTCAAGCGAGATTTGGACCCAAGACTCTGATACAAAGTCAAGCCCCAAACAACTGAGCTACGTCGTGCAAAGTTCCCCTTTTCCCTAACCCATTCATACACTTTTACCACTTACAACCCTTCACTCACCGCATTTCCATTGTTATCCAGCGTGACAGAGGGGTCAACGGTGGCCATGAGCGTAGCCGCTCTGTAGGAGGGAGGGGGCGCTTGCTTCACTGCCTCTTCGTAGTCTGGCAGCAGGCTGGAGTAATCCGGGGCTGGTGGGGTCGCTGATGGGTAAGGACCGACTGTTGAAAGAGTTAACCATTTTTAGTACATATACTCCGTTAAGGTTATGAATAAATTTAATATAATAATAATATCTTTATTGAGACATCCACATCAATTACATACAATATTCAACATACAATAGAATTCAAAGACAATAATTGGATTACATAACACACAACACATAAAATTACATTTCATTCAATTAAATATCATTTCAAATATGGTATTACACAGCTAACTAGTTGTGGTAATCTCAAAAGGCTCGGCGGTAGTCTGTCCGCCGATTTTCAGCTGGCAGCCCACAGAGGGTAGATTTATAATTTTACGTAAAATAAACATACTTGCGATATTAAAAATAAAAGCGAAATATTAAAATATATAAAAAAGTGAATAAGTAAAAAGTGTGAATATGAATACAATAATTGTCACAAGAAAGTTGGTACAAGTATGATATTAACAAAATGTTTTGTACCATACGAAAGAATAATTTTACCAGTTATATAAATATTATTGAAAAAGGGTGGCGTTATAAGTACATATAACCGCTGAGTGTGCATGAGTGTCACTGTAGCGAAAGTGGTTTGTCAGGTTCGAGGCAAATAATGTGTGATATATGCCTACTCGTCTTTTAGGAAACGGACGTGATGTGTATGTATGTTGATCCTTTACATATTAAATCATAAAAGGGGTTTTATGTCTACTGATATTAATATAACATAGGGTTCACGATTATTATCTTTTACGAGGTTTACAAAGGTTCACGTGTCTATCTCCGAAATTGTGGCGTTTGTGATTCTATGGTTACCGCGAGCAACTTAAAAAAAATAGTGGACAACTCAAGAGAATGAAATTGAATGTCTTTGATGTAGAATTTATCACAATGTATTTTGACTCCCCAACATATATAATTGAGAGTACCAACATCACTACATAGTATAAAACAAAGTCGCTTTCTCTGTCCCTATGTCCCTTGGTATGCTTAAATCTTTGAAACTACGCAACGGATTTTGTTGCGGTTTTTTTTATAGATAGAGTGATTCAAGAGGAAGGTTTATATGTATAATAACATCCATTAAATAGCCAGAAGTGCGAAGCCGGAGCGGATCGCTAGTATTATTACAAACATCGATTAGAGCGTATGTCCTATGTTAGATACCCTACAATGCAACAATACAATGCACTGTCTATCTAAATGCTAGATAAGTATGAGCTGAATGACTATGACGTAAGCACGACTACACATTATGTTCTTTATACAAACACGAAGTTTCCGTTCTTCGAGAATAAATAAGTACTTTTAATGTTATTTCAGCTGCAATACCAACAACAACAATTGCAGTAAGCGAAGGCTCGTTCAATATGAAATATGTATGTCTTTTAAATATTGAATAGGTGTACATAGCGTGAAATGAAATGAAATGCTTTTTATTCAATATGAGGATTATAAAATCACTTATTGGAAGTAAAAAAAAAACATTTCCACCGAAAAAGTTGTCATTACAATTAGTTAATTTTATAAAATTTAAATAAATATAATTAAACTATTGGCATTTCGTAAAGCAAAATCCTGCAAAGAAGAAATGCCAAGAAACGTGAAGAACAGAAGAGCATGTATGAGAAGGTTAATGGGTGTGAGTGAAGCAAGAGATTTTTTATGGTAGTTCCAGGTGGCAATCGATAGCCCCTTAGAGACGTAGGGGCTAATGAGAATAAATGAATATATGTATCTATGAGTATTGAATTGATTGAATAACAGGTTCGATTCCCGGAGCTTGTAACTATGTACTAGTAATATTTAAACACTTCGATTTCCTTCCTTTATTTATGTTATTTATATCAATGGATATTTTAAATAAGTTATGCTCCTATATCGTATTAAATATATTCACGTTAGTACCCATTCGTAACACACACAATCATATAACGTTTATCATCAAGTAGCATGAAATGATATAGTAGACTAGCTCTACAGGAAATATGCAGTGTGTTGATAACAATGATGGAATACTAAGCGACTAGTGTTTGCAAACATCGAGTCGGTACACAGGAAAACAATTTTATTGATAATGGTCAGTACTGTTTACGAATAGCGTATGAAATATCATTTAGTAAATGCATGACGGGTTTTCTCCATTTTAATATATAATATAACAACATATTTAATTACATGACATATGGATAAAGAAACGAGAAAATACACCATTTCGTAGCAACTTTTCAATAATCACATAAATTAGCTATTCTTCAATATCGTTTAAATGAAAATGTTCTGTACAGTAACAAATTGTTCTTCTTAATGTTTTTTTTCTTTTTTCTACTAATCATATAGTGAGGATAAAAACACACAATTATTTTTACCATATAACACGTAAACTACATATAGTACAAAAAACACTAGGAGACTCTAAGAAAAGAATAAATTACAAGGGACATTAAAACAGAACTAGGTGATTACAAGAGTGGAATTGTAAAATCGACTTCATTACGAGGCACAATTGTAACAATTTTCTACACGGAAAATAAGTTGAGGACAATTGTTAAGCTATACTCTAACCATGCAACTATGATATGACGTTTTCCTAGATTATTATATTGTTTGCAATTTTACCTGCATTTTTAAACCTATGTTAGATACTACAGCATGGATATTTTCGACAAGAATGCACACAGGAAACTAAGAACAAATTAATTGTTTTACGCTGTATGTATTTGTGTTGATATTTGTAAAGGAGTCAATTGAACTGGGCAATAGATTGACCAGTCACCAATCACAATAGTCACAATATTTTGTGTTAATGCCATTGTTAATCTTTATACGAATGCTATAATGACGTCCATGTTGATTAGCATTTACACACACATACAATTACATCCAAGTCCTGTTTCTTCTAAGTCCTGAGAGGCAATTCTCCTTAGTCAATTCTACCAGTAATATACATACATACGCTTCACGCCTTGTGTATACACACTCCCTTTTTTATTATGGCGGGGTAGTCAGAGACTTTCGAAGAAATTTCGAAGGCATGTTAGGTATGGGTCATTCGAAGCCCGCGTATCGCCGTATATAGGCACTGACTATTACCTATCCTGAGGGATAGGCAGGTTTCCTCACGATGTTTTCCCTCAGCGTTAGCGACTGTAAATTATGTACGTAAATGAATATACAGGGTGGCGCATTCAAAACGGTCAGTATGGGAAAGTCTGAAACTATAAGAGATACGAAGATTTGTTCTTAGGAACCATGTCACCGATTTCCATAAAAATAAAAACTACATTCATACTTTCTTTGAAAAAACAACTGTATCCAGTACGGGAATCGAACCCGGTTGCTTTGAAAAAATAAACTTGCCATTTTCACTTTTTCTTTTTAAATATCGATTGTGTAGGTTTTAAGCTGTAAATGTCTCTATGAAACATGATGTCCGAAATGAATAAAATGCATTGTTTTGGCATACTTTAGTTTATCATAGTAGGTGTTCTAAGTGACCACCGTTCTTTTCAATACTATATTCAACACGTTTAGGTAACGATCTTACTATTAAATTTTGTATTTTCATGTGATGAATTTTCGTTTAACTTGACTCTATTGCTACTTTTAGGTCTTCAACGGTGTCATAGCTTGTTTTGTAAAATTCATTCTTAACGTAGCCCCACAAGAAATTTTCAAATATGGTTTAACACGTCACTTTAAGTGGACTTTTCAATAGATTATTAGTATTTAATTACTGTAGATAACGTAACTTTCTAAAACGATTAATGCAATGCTAATGCCACATGATATGGTGTATGCAAGTAGAGAGATACAAAACTACGAATAGCCATAGAGACAATTTTACATGTCTGAACTTGTTGAGTATTGTAATGGTGTATGTAAACTACTATGATAAACTAAAGTATGTCAAAACAATGCATGTATTCATTTTCAACATCGTGTTTCATAGAGACATTTACAGCTTAAGATCTACACAATCGATATTTAAAAAGAAAAAGTGAAAAGAGCAAGTTAATTTTTTCAAAGCAACCGGGTTCGATTCCCGTACTGGATACAGTTGTTTTTTCAAAGAAAGTATGAATGCAGTTTTTATTTTTATCAAAATCGGTGACATGGTTCGTAAGAACAAATCTTCGTATCTTTTATAGTTTCAGACTTTCCCATACTGACCGTTTTGAATGCGCCACCCTGTATATATCTGTTATCTCACCTGTGGGCGCGCCAGTGACTCCCTCTGCCGAGATGACGAAGGGCGTGAGGCTGCGCATCGCGTGGATCCGCATGATCAGGTACTTGTAACAGCGCCACACTATGCTTATGGCGTAGGCCTGCGCAGAACAAGAAATTGGTGTAAGGGTTGGGTTATGTAGGTTGAATTATAAAAATTTACGATTAAATATATGAATCCATTGTTAGCGACACCGCCAATTGGGATCTTTAACAACGATTTATATATTAACAAAACTACATGAGTAGTGTTTAAATACTGTGCATCCAAATTTTAAGGTCTTTTATCAAAATAAAACATATACACTGAAAAGCTAGAATCTTAGACAAGACAAACGCGTTCACGATCATTAAACCTAACAGGGTAGTCTAACAGGTGGCCATCTCCGCATTATTGCGAAGGTAGTAATTCTATGACCACCTCGACCCCATGTGTTGACCAGATAGTCATTACTCAATGTGACAGGTGATAAGCCGTGTCACCATTTATCCTTTTCCTCGCGATGTTTTGCCTCACCGTAGTATTCGACGCATTTCGTAAATACTACGAATTCTAAAATCTTATTTAACAATTTAAGATAATCGGAATAGATACGTTATTATTGTAAATTCTTTTGATACATTGCATAGCTCAATGTGGTGGTGCGGTTATCATATAATTTTTGATGATGACATCCCCATGGGTTGATTTCATTACTAATAATTTCTTTTCATTTGAATGAATTGATGAATTTAAGTACAATGACTTATTGCGATAACTTAATTAATATTACAGGTAATAGTTTTTATTACATTGGCCTAGTATAGAGTTTTATTATCTGTGTATTGGCAATAATAATTCTACGTTAAGGAAAAACATCGTGAGAAATGGTGTGTATTATTCAGATATGGCAATAGCCGGTATCTGTACAAGGTGTTCCACGACCAATCATACTAACTGTTGACTCTTTGCTAAAAAGTGGGTCAGGAGTTGCAAAAGACTGGAGAATTCTCTCTCTCTTTAATAGTTACTTACAATCTAACTATCTCGAAAATACTATAAAAGTTGTGATACACATTAACATGTTGTTATTAGATTCATCTATTCTTGAGCATAATTCTGTAATACCCTTAAAATGGGTGTTAGTGAAACAAAAGCGATTTGTCAGATATGTAGGTGGCTATCTATAGTCTCTGCCTATCCCGTTAGCGACGTAGAGGCGTGAGTTTATGTTTATCAGTATATTCCTAAACTATCCTCTGCTTAACAAGACTATACATGATCGAAATCACCAATACCGGCATTCTTATGTTCACAAACAAAACATTCCTATCTCCGAACAATGCTTTTAGAAACAAACAGACACTGCGAATCGAAACATGTCAGTTTTCGCTATAAACTATTTGCCACTTCATATATATCTACTTGAGCATTACATATGTATGTACTTAATTAGAACACCGCCTTACCACGGAGACATTGTATGTATGGATGCTGACTATCTGGTGAAACGAGGCCTATAATAATTGGCAAAAGATCCTTTGCAGTTATGGTGGCTACTCAAGATTCTATCCGTATTAAACGTTAAGCATAATGGTTATGCAGTATACTCGTATCCATATGTATGTTACCTGAAACTATATTATATAACACTTACTAGCTTGGTTCTGTCTGGCATAGACACGATCTATTGGGCGACGGACTAGCACAGACCAAATATTCCCTATCATATCATCAATACTAATACTAAAAATTACATTCAAGAAATCTAGCTCAAAGATCTCCCAGTGACGCTCGAAAGTGACTGAGCAATTAGTTAAAAAGCTTCCTAAGCTTGCAGACGTACTAACCTTGACAAGTATAGCCACTAGGAACGCAGAGAGTACGACAAAGGCCAGCGTGGGAGCTGGCAGGCTGAGCAGCTCCTCACGCCAGGGAAGGCGCCGGGTTTCTGCCACCAGCCGATGGATGGAGCGCAGGTAGCACAGGTAGCCGGTTGCTGTGAGCCTGTGAAGAAAGTAGTAAGTAGTAGTAGTAAGTTGGTAGTTTAGAAGATAGGAAAATCTATGTATTGCTAGGTACAAGGAATATAGGGAACAAGTAAGACTAAGCATCTCTGTAATTACGTTTGGTTAGCAAAGAAATGATTTTAATCTGAGAAATATTTACAAAAGTTAGAGGTACAAGAGTTCTATTGCCGAAAGTGTGGAATTAGTGATTCTATGGATGTTATAAGTAACAGAAGATACTGTATTATAAACTTAAAAGTGTATCTATTAACATATTGGTATGTTTTGGTTATCAGTAGTAGAAGTTGTTATGGGAACAAATTCCATATATTAATACATTGTATTCCCAAATATCTTGTTTAGCTCACTGTTTGAAACAAAGATGTTGGAATATCAAAAATATAGACTAGTATGTTATACCGCCCAATATCTTAGAAAAACTGAAGTTCCTTTAGTCACTTGCGATTACTGCAAGAATGGATCTGGTTACAATGTCATGTCAGACTAGTAAGGAATTCGGATATAATGCTATTAAACATTATTGAACATATATAATGTAGTAAACTTAATTATTTAAGCATATATTCTTAATTACAGTAATTAACTGGTTTGTTACTGTTTTGTTTCCTTTTAAATAAATAAATAGAGAAAAGAACAAGCTATAAAAGCTATTACTCAGAAACTGGTAGAAAAACACGTCCATTGTGATAACAGTGTGTTGCCCTTGACTAATTAATGGGAGGGAACGATGATATTGACATTTAGAGCTACGTACTGCAAATAAATAGCAAAAGCATGATACGAGGAAAAATGGCAAAAGTGTGATATTTTGAGAATATAGAAGAATATATATATATATATATATATATATATATATATATATATATATATATATATATATATATATATATATATATATATATATATAGCACTGATATAAGTAGAATATACTAGTATGAGTAGTGTAAACACGTATAGAAGATATAGTAGGTACTAATGACTCGAATTATTAGAAATTTTCATTCGAATGTAGGTAGTTACCAACTAACATCAAAATTATAGTATTCTGATGCAACTAAGGGACTAGGAGTAATTGGAATCTATTGGGCTATAGGTTAGCAACCTGTTACCAATGTTCTATATGAGATCACAACCCCCATATTCATGCTAAGTAAACTTGGAGATATTATCGTCTCCAAGATTTCCATCCACCGCGAAAGGGATAAAAAGTGAATGTATATGTATGAATCACCTATAGTAACAGTTTATTACAGCGCGTTAGCCTAAGCTATTACGTCAGGGCTTATTATCAATAAATAATGACTCAAGTGTACGTCTTTGTTATTACTAAGAGATAAAGTGGCGATAAGGAAATTTGAGACGAGAGGCGTGATTTATCGTACTTTATGGAGATGGATCTAAATGACAACATTAAATATACAATAAGAGGATTCGTGGTAATAATAATATGTGGACATTATTACACCAATTCAACTAGCCCCTTGCTAAGTACATTTAAAACTTGTGTTAAGAGCACTAGTCAACGTATATTTAAGAAATATATACTTATTATATATAGATAGAGACATATATACCATATATAATCAACGACCAGACAGGAAATCAGAAGAAAAGGGTAGTTCCTCACTCTGCCTACACCGGGACCTCACGATTAGCATTCAGATGTTTAATCGATCGCGCCACGGAGGTTGTCAATGTAGTCATTACTTTATTGTGTATGTATACATGTATGTAGGATGCGTCTCATGTATGTATGACTTACTAGAATTGTTGTATAAATGTTAGATAACTACTTAGTTTTATTATTTGTCGCATTGTTACCCATATGTATCCTAATATACACCTCCTCACACACAATCGGCGGTTATAAGCACTTATAATGTCACGCAACGTATTGGTTAACATAAAAACGTATGTATTGACAATGTTTGACACATACTCGTTTGTAGTATGAGTAACAATGTGAGAAATAATAAAACTAAAATACTCGTATTTTACACATACGATTCTGGCAAGTAACGCACGCTGAAGTGTGTTATTGACTCAATGACAAAATGTTAATTTGCATGTTAAATTATGCAAATAAGATCCTTGTTTATCTTATTTACATAATTTTACTTTTTAATTTTTTTATCATGAGTAAATGAAGTAGTCATTAAACACACTATGAACTAAATTAGACACTAGTTCACATGTTATAATTACACATAGTACACTCACGTTCTTTAATCCTTTTAAGGGTGGAAAGAAACCTTGGCAATAATATATCCTAAGTCACTTTTCTGCTCCAACATTAGACATTTGATATAGAACTTTGGTGACTCGTTGCTAGCCCATCATATAAGAGATTCCAAGGGAACATAGTTTTTCTTGCATTAAATGTAAAATAATTTTGGCCAAAAGCTTTACCATCTTTCATATTACGTACTAACTATCTGGTTAATATGTCGGTCTGAGGTGGCCATAGAATCACTAACTCTACAATTCAAGAGACATAGACACGAAAACTTTTACCCATAAGGGATACTCATCATATACTGTATAGTATGGTAGACAATACAATAAAATTAAATGGTTTTTATTCAAGTAGCAGTATAATATAAATAACTTACACAGTGATAGCAAAGTCAAAGATCTGAAGACAGAAGAAGGGTAAAATGTGCGCTGGTTTCCCCTTGGACGCTCCATATATCATCATCATTGTGATAGTCAGGGTGCAGACCGTCACAAGGGCACCCATATCTGCATCATCTGTACAAAAACAGGCAAGAGTAAGTCAAGGAACTTTAATACAATGTAACTCTGATTAACAAAGAGTATAAAAAACATCTATATGTTGGTGTGAATTACTTGTTTCATTTGCATATTTTATTTTTACATACATAAATCTTATATTAGTTCATATGCATACTAACAATCCTTTTATAATATCGGGAGTGTGACATGGGAGATATAATATATACTCTGTCACTTTTAGCATGATAATCTGGACTGTAGTGATATATAATATTTCTGACAAATTGCTACTCTATCAACCAATAGATTCCATCAACATTTGAGGAAGAAGGATAGATAGATAGCACTCAACTCACGTCTCAACTAGCATGGGACATTACAATGTATGTTTAAATGTATCAAGCTGTTTAAAGAAATACAATCTTGTTTGAAGAAATTATTGATACCTATACAAGTTAATTGAAATACCAGTAATATGCATTGCTCACCCATTTAGAAAGTTTATTACATTCTTTATGATTATTTCTCTCTCTCAAGTCTCATGAAGATTGATGACTCATTGTTTATTTATTATTCAAACATAAAACAGAATGAAAAGTTACAGGTAAAATTATTTATTTGCAAGGCCATATACTATGTTGTAAATTACAATTATAGTATAGATACATTGTTTAAGCATCAGATGGCAATATCAGACTAACTAATAATTATTGACACTATCTGTGTTGGGAACATAATTTGTTAACATGCACCCTTATTAAATTGGTGTTGGTAATAAATAAGTATAACTTTACTTAGCAGGTATATAGAGTAAAACATTGTTTATTTGTTTATAATATTTTTAAAATTTTCTGAATATTCCTAATAATTAACACCATCACAATAGTGATTTTTATGTAAGGGGTACCAATTGAGTGCACTTTATCTTCAGAGATTTCTTAAGCAACCGGCTTTAAAGAAAGAAAAAAGTATGCCTTATATTGTATCAAAAGAAAACAATAAAAAATAACAGCATTACTTATTGGTATAACTTACGATACATCAGTGAATGATCCCGGTTAAATGCCATCGGAGCGTTGTGTGAGGGTTCTTTGGAATCTATCTCAGAGAGAGGTGTCGGCATGACAGAGGAGGATCCCATGTCCTTCCAGTCCGCCATTGGGACGGAATCCCTCACATAGTCTTCTAGAAGATTTGGATCCCTCACTACCGCTGCCAAGAATCCTAGTGCTAAGAGATGGAGCATCTGTGGACAGGTTATTGGTTTATGGATTGTTGTATGGACATAAATGTTTTGATAGAACTACCCTGTTCTCTGTATTTTTCTTTAGCATTGAATTAAAGAATGTTTTTTTGTAAACACAATATATAGTATGGTGTAGTATTATATTATCTGTGGTATGGTCAAAATTAACATAGAGATTTTTGATTAAATATCAAGATCTCAGGATATTCAGTATCTTGTTCACTACTTGAACACCCGATTGTACAGAAACACACTGTATGTCATTGCAGTTCTTTACCTGCATGTTACAACCTTGAAAAGCATAGTTTTTTGGGGACACCAAAATATATGTTGCAGTCATCTAGTGTAACTGCCCCCTAATTAGGTACTAATCACATGTCTATATTTTCATTAGTGGCTTACCAGATGCCATGATCCAAGGATGATGGTAGCCGTGCGAACATGAAGACAGCAGCAACAGCGCCACTCGGAATCGCGTTCCGAGCCTAGTTTTGGGCGAAACCTTATCATTGTTGTGACCTACAATCAAAACAAATAATATATAGCCACATTCATTACAAGGGAAATACTAAGTCACGCTGATCCATTGAATTCAAGTTTATGCTTGTGGAAAGTTAAGCAATGTAAGAGACATTTCATCATTTGTGCGTAAATGTTTCATACTGGGTGTAGATTTCACAAAATCATATTTATGTAGCACGAAAAGCTTACCTAATTTTTACTTGAAGTTATTTTAATTTTACTTACCTTAAAATGAATAGGAGCAAATACTACACAGAATTTAGAATAATCACTTGTTTATGTAAAAATCGATTATGTTGAGTTATTCGTCCGTCCGAGTAAGTTTGCGTAATATTATTATTTTCTGTGACGAAGCTGGAAATGTCAACCAGTATAAAGTATCGTCTACACGATAGATTGATAAAAATCCCTTATGCTATATTACGCAAGTAGTCCAGTTAAAAATTAACGCATAACATTGGCAGCAAAGAAGTTTATCTGCAAAGGCAAATAGTAACTTTTTAGATCTGTCACAACAAATTGGGTTACTTTTCCGAAGACGAGCGTGTACGTATTCTACTGTACACTGAATTTAAAAAATTTACAGATAAATTGAATTGGTATAGGCAGTTGTCAGAATCTCAATATTATCAATTTTATTCAACATTTGTTGTTGTGTGATTTTCTTTCAGCTTATTGTTGGCGAAAACTGAAATCTGTTTTTTGCGTGGCTACTAACTAATGTACTAGAACTAATTGACGTCGTCTTAGAATGAGTGATTCATGATTTACGCAATACAAATTTTACTATTATAATGGAAAAAATACCCGACCAAATCGGATACTTGGTATTGAATGAAGAAGGCGCTGTCCTTGAATCAGGAGGAGAACTAGATAATAACGAACGCGTGGCTACGATCATTACGGATCTCGTTACTTTATCTAACAGGTAAATTGTAGAACAATACAGTCTTGGCAATAAATGTTAACTCGAAACTTATTACGCGTCTTTTTTTCAGAGTGGATCCTGTGGCATTCAGTGCAAATGAACAGTTTAAGAAGATATCTATAGGCTATGAAGACTGTCTATATACAATATGCTTATCTAATAAGAAAATATATGTTGTTAAGAAGAATTCAAGAGCTGGGGGCAATACTGTGACTGTGTAAATAAAACAATAAAATGGCTCGTAACCTGCTTATGAGCAGCCTTGAGAATGCCTCCTTCAACATACTGCTTCAAATCTTCTTCCGGTGTATAACCTTTGTGATAAACGCATGGGTTATCAGAAATGTGGGGCATGATGTCTTAGGTATTATGAATGTTCGGCTGCTCCTTCTAGAAAGCACTATTTTGTTTCTGAGCAGGGAACCATTTACCCGAGCATGCCTAGGGCAAAAGGATGTGTTTAGCTGGAGTTATATTATTAATCAGATATGGTTGGCTGTACCCGTTAGTTGTATGCTGTCTTTACTATTTGTCTACATTTGGCTGAACTGGCTACCGTTGGGCCATCCTGAATATGTTGCACAGTACACGTTTGGTTGCTGGAGCATAGCGTTCTCTTGCGTGTTGGAGCTCTGTGCAGCTAATATGGAATTGGTAGCACAGTTATTCTGTTTTGTTAAGTTGAAGGCGGCATTCGATACTTTGCACATTTTTGTTAGAACCTTCATATTTCTAGCCATAGTAATTTACGATAGTTCTCTAGCGCTTATTGCATTTTCACTAGCACAAGTGATTAGCATTGGAACTATAGTGATTTCATACTACCTTTTCTTTTATTGGTATATTAAGTCTAAGCCCTTGTATGCTAAGAGTGGTTTGAAGAGTAAATATGTACCAGAGTCTATCTTGAAGAAGTTGTATGAGAATATGGAAGACTTCAAATTTAAATCTATAAGGGAATTTATGCCCAAATGGGGAGGCTCTTTCAATGCAACATTTAATAAGGATTTAAGAACTTTAACCTTGAGTTTTGCTAAACAGGGTGTGTTAAAACAGATTCTGACTGAAGGCGAGAAATATGTAATGTCAGTCAGTCCAGTTTTAACTTTTAGTGAGCAGGCTATCTATGATGTGGTCAACAACTTGGGTAGTTTAGCCTGTAGGTTCATATTCAGACCTATTGAAGACAGCAGTTACTTTTACTTCACCCAAATGGTACATAGAGATCTACCGCTGAACAAGCAAGATCATGGCAAAATTGAGGAGTCTTGTATTGTGTTATCCCAAGTGTGTAAAGGTGTTAGTTCGATAGGTTTAATAGTGTTAGTCTTTGGTCAGAGCTATGCTAAAACCTTGTTGCTCCTGTACGGTGGACAGGCGTTAGTGTCCAATGACTTGTCAGTGCAATTGTTGAGGAGTCACTGCCTCGCAATAGTTCTGCTGGCCATAAATGGAGTGACAGAGTGTTACAGTTTCGCCACCATGACCAGTGCGCAGTTGAATAGTTATAATTACCTACTTGTTATTTTCTCTGTAAGTTTCCTTGTGTTGTCCTATGTTTTGACTTACGTGTTTGGCCCTGTTGGTTTTATTATGTCGAACTGTATAAATATGTTTGCGAGGATGGTTCATAGTGTGCATTTTATTAGTGATAAATATAAGGACACTGGTTACCAGCCGCTACAAGGCTTGTATGTGGGAAAATACTTCCTTCTAACGCTTCTTATATCGGGAGTTATATGCAAAGTGTCAGAAAATAGAATATTCCCTACGTCTATATTTCTGCACATAGTCGTCGGTGTGATATGCCTGATGTTTGTAGTTTTATCCTGGGTGTACGAGAATCAGGACCTTGTTGTCAAAATCTATCATAAACTGTTAGCGAGACGAAATAAATTACAAGTTGACTAGCACTTAGTATAATTTTTTATTGTAACTAAAAGAGGAATTATAAAAACAAATTATAAATATATTTATTATATAATAATATAGTTTTATTAGATTCCTTATGATTTAAGTAATCATCACATGTTAATTAACATATTTACATGGAATGGAAGAATATACCTTTCATTTGAGCATCACTTATTCTTCTGACATCATCTGAAAAGAAAAAACAAAAGTTCATGATTATAAACAGAATTCAGTCTTATATAAGATTCATTCATATCTTGATCGATGTATGTAGAGGAATAAAGAAATATGTGCGAAAGATAAGTATAAACGTATAAGTATATATATATGTATACTTAAATTCACTCATCTGTGCCAAATATAAATGGTATAATAATTTACGATAATGTATTTGGGATTTCGCAAATGTACTTAGAAAATTAGAAAACTTCATATCCATCAGTACATGCTACAGGATTTGAATCCTGTACTCACTGATAGAGGAACAAGCCCCCCCAACAAAGAGCCGAATTTGCATTAAATTAAATTTATTCCTACCTGCTATCTGTTTCAAGCTGGCACTTTTTTGTTGTATCACAACATAGAATTCCCTTTCATTTGAAGATTTCCCAGTAATCCAGTACTCATCGGGTGTTTTGATAACCGTTTCGCCGTAACTATCTAATCTGAAAAGTAATTTATATAATGCAAGTTAAATAATACATACAAACAGAACCATGGAGACATACATCTTGTTTCATTTCCACTCACTTCATTGACACTCATACATCTTCTTATACACATATACATTATAATGCCATGACAATTCGAATATACAGGGTGGCGCATTCAAAACGGTCAGTATGGGAAAGTGTGTAACTATAAGAGATACGAAGATTTGTTCTTAGGAACCATGTCACCGATTTTGATAAAAATAAAAACTGCATTATGGCTGTTTGTAGTTTTGTACCTATCTACTTTTTACATACACCATATCATATGGCATTAGCATTGCATTATTCCTTTTACAAAGTTTTGTTATCTACAGTAATCAAACAATAACAATCTATTGAAAAGTCCACTTAAAGTGACATGTTAAACCATATTTGAAATTTTTTGTGTGGTTACGTTAAGAATGAATTTTACAAAACAAGCTATGACACCGTTGAACACCTAAACGTAGCAATAGAGTCAAGTTCACCACATGAAAATACAAAATTCAATAGTAAGGTCGTTACCTAAACGTGTTGAATATTGTATTGAAAACAACGGTGGTCACTTAGAACACCTACTATGATAAACTAAAGTATGCCAAAACAATGCATTTTATTCATTTTCGACATCATGTTTCATAGAGACATTTACAGCTTAAGACCTACAGAATCGATACTTAAAAAGAAAAAGTGAAAAGGGCAAGTTTATTTTTTTAAAGCAACCGGGTTCGATTCCCGAACGGGTTACAGTTGTTTTTTCAAAGAAAGTATGAATGCAGTTTTTATTTTTATCAAAATCGGTGACATGGTTCCTAAGAACAAATCTTCGTATCTCTTACAGTTTCAGACTTTCCCATACTGACCGTTTTCTAATCTAATATTGGTTACAGGTAACGTCATTGCTCAATAGATTCCATTCTATTTATTGCTCTAGTTACATTTTGCCAGGTATTAAGACTGCTGGTTAGCATTCTGTTTACGTCTCAACTAGCACAACACATACTAATAAGCTATAGGTTAAAATCCCTTGCTTTAGCTGGGTTGATCATTAATTTTATGAATGATTTTGAATGACAGATATCCGAGATGAATTTGAAGTATTTTTTTTACCTTTTACTATCTGCATGCATTTCTGATATAATATTTAGTACTTCAGGTTTCACCGCTAACGATGGAACTATTTTCGTCGGTGGTAGCTGCAAAATTAAAATATTATTAATAATAACATACAACACATATACCTTCAATACATATACCTTCGTCGGTTAATACCTTTTGGTGTGGATAAAACTTCATTGATGTATTAACTGCTTTAAAATAACCATTACAGGACAGGACAGCAATACATAATAATATACACACAGTGAATTGAACTGAAACATATGTACTAGTAGTGATGCTATTGCCAATACGAATTTGTTTAAAAACCACATAGTTAAGGGTATTGTTCGCGGAAATGAGCGAAACGAGTGTTTTCATTTTTCAGTTTAAACCTATTTAGAACTTACTGACACCTATCATACTTTCAAGGTAGCATAATGAAAGACTGAAATTGATGACTGAAGTAGTTTCAAGAGTTAAATATCAATAATTACGTAAATATAAACGCATAAAGTTGATAAAAAATCAGAAAAATGGCGCAAACAGGGTTTTGTATTTTTTCGTTTATTTCGTCACGGAGTAAGATCTGAAATCAAAATATACAATAATGGGTTCTCTAAATACTAAATAATTTGACTAAAAACATATTAGGTCCTGTTTTATTCATAATACTGCAGTTTTCGTAAGTATAAAACGCCCAATTTTGGGCCGCCATCTGTTTCATACATTTTTATATGGACAGCTCACGCGTCCGCCGCGAGTCGCTAGTTTCAATAGATCGCGTTCAGAATTTGGCGAATGCCAGCGTGGGGAGCACGTCCATTTTGTTGGCGATCACAGCTAAACCGCTAGATAATCACACGAGATCAGTTATTTCTTAGTTCAATAAGTGAAATTTGGAAAACAATGTGTAATCACTTTGATGTTTGAGGTTATTGCTTATTATATTACAAGCGATTTTTTTCTTTCGAAGGGAACTGCTAAAGTTGATTTATTCTACATGTATATTTTAAGAAGTATTTTACTTGATGCGACGCCATATTTGACATAAATTTATTCTTGCGTCATTTATGCCTATGACAGGTATGTCAGACATGATATGAAAAAATCATGATAATTGATGTACATAATTTTGATTTACCGCTTGATGTTTCGGATATTATGATAAGAAGTGCAGAATATACATACATGATACCTACTAACATCACTTCAGCTTTCTTCCCAGTAGGTAGGCAACAATTAGTGAACCCCAGGATAGGTTGTTTATGGTGTATATATATATATATATATATATATATGTATGTATGTATGTATACACACACATATACATAATTATATATTATGCATAATGACCGTGACCGAATTCAGGGTAGTCAGAGTTTGAGTATGCATTTGTGATGCTCGAAATCATAAATATACATTTGGAATACTCTTTGGCATCTTGAATTAGAGTTTTTAGCGTACTGCAGAATCGGTTATACTGGTACCGGACAGATATACGGAAAGAACGGCAGCCAGTTAGATTTTGTTTTTTTTACGACTCAGACTCATCTCTCTCAAGAAGGGTAGACCGCGGAGCAATTTTTTAGAGACAAATTGCTATCGAAATCCGAATTCGGTCACTAGGCTCTCATAGCGCTATTGGAGGTCGCATCAAAAAAAATGTATAATTATTATACATATCCTGCTGCTCAAAATTTTGCTCAGTAGTCTGTAGGTATTGTTTGCCTCGGCAAACTTTACGCATAAATCGAATATTTGAAGTTCTTTTTCAGCTCAAAACCATACGAAAATACAAGCGCATTACTAGGCTCACAGACTCCTACAGGAGGTCGGGTTAGGGTACTCACTCAAGTACGTTCCAAAACACTATTTCTTATTGTTTCTATAAAATTACAATTATTTACCAGAAGTGATTTATTATTCAAATATTAATTACTTTTATATATTTATGACTAGAATGTTTTTAATATATATTAATAAATAATAAGTTGTTGAATAATCTGATTATAATTTATTAGTGTTTGTTTCGTTTACAACTCAATTGATACACGGAACGTGCATCCGCCATGACAATAAAGTTTGTTATGATTTTGTTATATCAAGTTTGATGTGATTCATTTCAGTGTTTTTGAAACTATCGTAGTGTGGAACCTGTTTATATCGCAAACATAAAAAACATTACATAAAATATCCCCTATTATCCCGCCGCATTGCTTTGTGAATCGATATTTATAGAAAAATGCTTCATGCATAAGAATTTACAAATGAAATAACAACAATTTATCTGCAAGAAATCTAATTCATCATATTGATTTGATATTGACTTATATTAACTTTGATTTTAACTTATTTTAGATATAAAAACATTCTTGGCCACTACTAAAACAGAAAGGTAACCTCAAAAGTATTTATCCCAGAGATAAACAAGGGGCTGCAATTGTTTTACACGGACTTGTTTCTACAACAAAAAATCGACTTTGTTTTGGAATAAGGTGGTAGGTATCTGTAAGAACATACACACATCAACATGGTCTAGGGATATTTAACTCAAACCTAAATAACTAAAATTATACTACCTTTTAGTTAAGACACCTGTATCTGTAGTATTATATTATCTGTGCCTGTATATTAAATTAAACCTTGATTATTAGCCTATCTGATTAAATGAAAATATTTTAGTGAAAGTTGTAATTTAAAAAAATCTAGAACAAGAGAAAAACCTCTGATAAAACTTCAAACTAAACTTTATTTTTAAAACATTAAAACTTCAACATAACATTTACTTTTTTTTACTAAAATCGTGTTCCACTGAAAATCAATAATGTGTAGATCTTCCTAAGACATTCCTGACACATCTGCAGGGCATTCGGCATGCTTAAAACAAGGGTGTCAATATCCCGTTGTGGAATATTGTCCCAAGTCCTGCTAAGATGCAAGAAAAGATGGTTTTCACTGACAATATCTTCTGGGAAATTTCTTAGAGCTCTTCTTTGAAGCATATCCCAGGCATGCTCAATAGGATTTAAGTCTGGAGATTGCACAGGCCAGTCTAAAGCCTGGACATTGTGCTGTTGTAACCAAGTTGTAACGATATGCGCAGATAATTTGACATCTTATTTTTTTCTGTAAGGCCAGTATTAAATCTAAATTATTATTAATTAAATTTAAATCTAATTCATGATACTGATTTGATATTGACTTATATTAGCGTTGATTTTAACTTATTTTAGATGAGTGAGGGGGCAGTGACGGAACGCTGGACAAGGTTACTCGCTAAAAATAGAACTCATTTCCATACACAGGAAATAACTTACACTAATCAGTAGATGTCCATACCTAGTCACTAATCAAAGTGTAATGTAACCTTAATATGAGCATTTATAAAATTAAATAATAGGTACCTATTATTACAAACAATATTTTAGTGCAGTAACCATTACTTACATACATTATAGACTATAACTAAATTTATAGTATACTTATTTCAGGAGCTTATGTAAGTAGTAAATTGTATATCAATACACGATGTGTGTTTGCAAATTTTAACACCTACAGAGAAAAAAAGAAAGAAACTTTATTCACTACGTTAACAAAACACAAACATGGAAAAAATATAGGTATGTAAAAAACCATTGATGCAGTGAAAAGGTGCTGCCTCAGTATACGATGCAGCTAGGCTGCAATCACTGGTCCTCCGGCAGCACCCAATTCGGAAACCGTCACAAGCTGCATAATATAATAAATAACAAACATACACAAAATAACTAATTTATAATATACAAATATAATACGAGTTCGGCTGTAGCCCAGTGGCTAAGAACTCGGACTTCGTATGAGAAAGGTCCTAGGTTCGAATCCCGACTCTGGCATGTACCAATGAATGAAATTTAAATATTTGTTTTTAATTTACGTATATAATTTACAGTCGCTAACGGTCAGGAAAAACATCGTGAGGAAACCTGCCTATCCCTCAGGATAGGTAATAGTCAATGCTTATATACGGCGATACGGTTCACTACCTATCACGTTGGGTGTTGTCTATCTAGTGAGACGCGTGCTTCGAATGACCCATACCTAACATGCCTTCGAAATTTCGGAGATGTGCATTCAAGCCTCAGACTACCCCGCCATAATAAAAAAAGGAGTGTGTATACACAAATCGTGAAGCGTATGTATGTATATAATACGCATACATAAAATTAATACACTTTAATTCATAATCATACTTCGGGCAACATAAACAAGAACATATATATATATATTATAGACATGTAGATAGATATAGGCACACACATACACAGTCATACATATTATATATACATTATAAACAGTAGTAACATCGTATAAACATACATTAATATATTTCATACACATATACATTTATTCAAACTCATATATAGAAAGAAAAATATATAACTATGGTATTTGCACTGACAAGGTGAGACATTGATAGGAGTTAGGGTAAGGATTTTTGTTGTTCGAGAAGACAAGCCTTATACCTAAGGTAGAAAGCTCCCCTAGAAGCAACCTCGCGAAAAGGTGGAGGTATTTCATTCCAGCATTTGGACGCAGAGGTACTTACATCTGGTGCTAGTTTCTATACCAAAGAGCAATTACAAAGGTTCGTGGTCTAAACCATATTTAAACGTAAAAGAATAGCTGACAGTTACAGATTCCGAGAGCTAATAATCATCTTACTACTTTCATTTTAAATACGCCAGACTGTTACTATATCAAATTAACAAATAATAAAATAGGTAGGTACGCTTTGTGAGGTCAGGTGTATGTGTTTTGAGTATGCCGAGAAGACACATCATCGTGACAAAACAACAAGCAACAAGACAATTTCAATGCATATAATTAAATCGTAGTTACTAAAGTATCTGAAAACTATCTACGAGTGCGCAGTGTTTATAGTTTTATAATCCTGAATAGGTACAAAATACTGTGCTCACATTACGTCGCTGCCGCCGACCCCGATTGATATGGCTACGTCACATCCCACATCCCTTTCGGGGTAGTCAGACGTTGAGTGGCAACTAAGTTTTTTTGCATTTTTTTGTCAATCGAAACCCAATCGTTACCTGATTATCAATAGCCAATGTAATAGGTGATTAACTAAGTCCTTACCAAACCAGGTTCCCTCACTAAAACAACAGCACGTGAACAATTTAAATGGTCACCCATCCAATTACTTTCCATGCCTGCGTTGCTTAACTTCGGTGATAGAACGAGAACTGGTGTATAAATCACAACCGTAAAATCCTATTTTACGATCACAACATAAAATATTTCAGCAAAAACATTATGACATTACATAACACAAAAACAAATAATTGACAGTATAATAGTAGTTTATCAGGATCAAAAGATATCTGTATGAAAATCGAGACATTTACATTTTTCGCACGACTGCCCGCCTATAAAAGTCTGTGATCCTAGTACATATTCCGTTTGTAAATTTAGTCGCAAAATCAAGCAGTATTAGGGCAAAATAAAATTAGGTTTTATGCATAGTAACGAGTTTACACTTAAATTCATGAGCTCAATTTTATTTCAATATGTGTAGTGTGGGTAAATGTAACTAATAAATTGTATGACTACTATATCTACAATATGGTAAAAAGTATTGTAGAATAGGTACTTATATAATTTTACCGTGAATGAACTGAATTAACCTAGGTAATCATAATACTTTCGCATATGAAAAATGACTACAGCCGATCTTTCGTTGAAGAACATATTTTATTTCAAAAGCATTATAATCTAAAAACATAGTTTTACAAATTCGTTAACCTTTTGGAGTCAGTAAATGAGTGGTTAGGTAGTTGCATACCTACATACATACATAATGTAATCTGTACTAGCATCATTACAAACACTGGAAAACTTGAATTTATTTCGTGTTGGATTGATTACCATCTGGATTTGGGTGAGAATATCAGTTTATACGTTACATCATATGGAAACGATACGTATTTATTGATATAACTATCTGCAATTTACACGCCGCGGCGGCGCGTCGTCATGATCAAAACTATCTGTCACGTTCGACAGAGAATATCTGCTAAGAAGTCGGTCTGGATTGTCGAAAAATCATCACAATGTTTATTTTATGTTAGATAGTTAGATAATGTACGTTTTATTTAGCAATTAAAAAATTGTCTTGCAATCGGCACACTATTGAGTTTAAAAATCAATTATATTATTAATATAAAACTCCCATAAACGTTTCGCGATGTTTTGAAATTCGCGCCTTTTTATATTTTATATTCTGTCCAAGCGCTAAAAACAGCACTAACGCGCAATGTACTCAGCGCTGCTGCGCTAGAAATTTCGGATTTTTGACAGTTCGTGAATTTATTTTTGGAATACAATACCCTTAACACTTAATTAGACAGATGATATGAATCGTGACATCATTTACAAGTATTACCCTGTGCTGTGAAATAGATAGGTTTGCTCACGATGTTTTCCCTCACCGTAGTTGCTACATTATCCTAATATAAATTAATTACAACAACAAAAAATACACTTACAGATGTTTTTACTGCCAAGTTCAGTCTATTGAAGTAAATAAACTTTGTATCAGGTGTATTGTTGATTTGGGCGTTTTGGAGCGCTCTGACTGCACACTGCTCACTTATTTCTGAAGCTAGCACGGATAATTGAGGTCCTATTATTGTATCTAATGCTCTGAAGGGTTCCAATTCAAGAGGTTTTGACACTGAAAATATAAAAAAAAATCGTAATACTTTAATAAAACTTGTAATATATCAATAATTGGAGTTCATTTTATATTACTTTGCACATATTTACTCAAGTATAAAAAAGTTGACTAGTAATTCTGCTGCTTATTCTTTTGGGTGTATATTACTGGATACAATACGGAATTTGTAATAGCTATTTGTATCACTACATAGTATTAAACAAAGTCGCTTTCTATGCCTATGTCCCTTTGTATGCTTAAATCTTTGAAACTACGCAACGGATTTTAATGCGGTTTTTTTAATAGATAGAGTGATTCAAGAGGAAGGTTTATATGTATAATAACATCCATTAAATAGTGGAGTAGGCTATATACCCGTGCGAAGCCGGAGCGGGTCGCTAGTACTTAAATAAAACTTAGTAATATATCAACAATTGGAGTTCATTTTATATTACACAGCACATATTTTCTCAAGTATAAATAAGTTAACTAGTAATTTGGCCGCTTATTCTCTTAGGTGTATATTAATAGTTTCAATATGGAATTTCTAATACCTATTTGTTTTCTATAATTAAAAATAGAAAGCACTACAATTATAGCTGCTTCCTTTTTTACTGAGTAAGTACTAAATATGCTTAGGTGTTTTTGACAAGTTTACAGCGCCCTTACTCCACTAATTAATTTTGACAGCCACACAACTGCGTCGCTACTGCGTTACTTCTGCGTCTCGGCTGTAAGTGGCACTCTGCTAATATTTTGACAGCCACACCTGTACCTCAATAGCGAGTCAGTGGTGCTTCAGTGACACTTCAGTGGCTACTCAAGTATAGAAATATCAAAAATAATAGAAATAGTGGAGTACCAAATTTAAGGCTATTGTCTGACGTTTGGTTAGTGGTGTAACTTTTTTGTACTTCAGACGCAGAAGTACTTCAGATGTAGTTTGATAGCGCCTTAGTGGCCAAAATTTGTTAGTGGAGTGCCAAAAGTGTCAAATTGCGGCCACTGAAGTGCCACAATATCGATACTGAAGTAATATTGTGGCTAAAATGAATTAGTGGAGTAAAGGCCCAGACTGTCACCAATAAGTCTTAACCTCCAATTATTAATTATCTACAACCTACTTAACATACAAAAGGCATTCAGCTGTGCCAATTCTGTTTAAATCATTAACTTTGCCATTCAACCTAGAGAATATAAAAACAGGTAGAAATGTGGATGTTTTGTATAAATGTAAGGTAAAAAACAAATACATGACAATAAAAAAACTTACCATCCAATGTAAAGCATACCGAAGCGTTCATAGTCCTATAAATAACTAGATAATGTTGTTTATACTCCACATCATCTGCCAATTTCAAGTACACCTTTCTGATTTTCGCTAAGTCCTCCTGTTTTCTTACACCATCAGGAAATATGAACCTGCCATGTTTTTCTGCGGCTGCTATAGCGCCACCTTGAATTTCTTTTTCTACTTGCTCTGGTAGTACTATGTATATTAAATACTGGTATAAGGTTAGCATGTCTTCAGTTGAAATACTGTTCCTGTAATGATGTTTATGATGATGATGATTTAAGGGTGTTTTACATATTATTATTTTTTTATTTATTTTATTCAAATAAGTATCCTATCATTACAGGTCTAATAACCTAATGCGATAGGAACTAAACATATATAAACTAATACAAATAAAAAACACTTCAGTTAAATTTGCTATTATTTTAGCCTTATAATATGTTAACACTGAGTTATTTAACTTGAACTTCAGGACCATTATTTCATATGAATCAGTCAGAGGTATATCTGTCAATCTTGCAATTGCAGAGTGGTTAATGGATAAATTAAACCTATTTTTTACATTTTTAACACTGTGTCGGTTTTTTACTACAATAATGTGTATTTCACAAAATAAAGTATTTTATTAAGTCTTTAAGTTAGTGATCTCTGCCTGCCATTCTGTAGAAAGAAGAGCATATTAAGGTGTATGTATGTAAATAGGTGTCACAAGTTAAATCTAAATTATATTTACTTACCAAATCAGCTGATCATTATAAACAAAGGAGACACATTTGAATTGGGGACAATTGATTTCTATTAAATCAATGAAGCACATCACTTTGAAGAAGAGGCTTTTGTCTAATGGCAGATAACTGACTCCCTCTATTACCGTACTCAAATCATTTGTTATACTTCTTGCTTCTATGAACTGAAAAAGTAAGAATAATATTTATTTAGACATAAAGATAGCTTACAAAAGCAGCTAAGATATCATATAAGTACTCTGTCAATCTGTGCCGCTAGCAAGCTAAGAAACACAATTCTAGTAATGTATGTAAATATAAGGGAAGACATAAGGAAGACTGCCTATTCTTCAGAAAGGTCAATCATTGTGTTTTTCCATGACAACTTACAACACTTATCATTTTAGGTACTGGCTATCTAGAGAAATGAAAACATTGCCCATAGACAACAGTAGTCACTCAAGCCTCTGCCTGCATCAAAAGGATAACAGCAGCCAGTCAGTTGTTGCTTTGGCATACAAATAGATTAATAATAAATGTTTGACAACAAGTGTTGCAAGCTGAATTAGTAGTGTACCTACATCTATTGACCAACTAATGAAACTTACCGAAGTGAAGAAATTTTCACACTCTTTATAAACTTCAGGTATGGGTATATCTGACAAACTACCCAGAAACATCTTGAATGTCTTATAGGCGGCTACTAAGAAGTCTTTCATCACAGATGAGATAACCTGGAAAGATAAATATTTGTGATACAATAAATACATGATGCTTTGACGGTGAACACTTAACTTCTGACTACCCCATAAGAGATTATGGTAGTGATGCATATGCATGTTGATAATGCTTAGGCTAGCATTCTAAATGATATTGTTAGGCATAGTGTAATGCTATATATCACAGGCAGCTTCCATTACCAGTACTAAAAGAGTAATTGTGAATCTCAGCAATATATTGTTAGAAATAATACTTCTATGATAAAATGTGATACAACTTACAAAGTCATTTTCTCCTGATTGAGCGGGAGCTTTTGTCGCATATGGAGCCAGAACCACCTGTGTATAAAAAAGATTATTAAAATTAAATAAATAAGTTATAATTTTAACAACTGTTACATTAGGTGCATATCTGGTCAACATTTGGGTTTAAGTTGGCTCTAGAATCACTTACTTCTAAAGGTATAGAAACCAACACTAGTCCCAAGGTTGCAGTAATGTTTATATCTTTTTGTTTGTTAAGTTACCAATGGAAGCTTTCAGTTTTATAAACCAAGTATGTTTTATGAGTTTATACAGAATATTTTTTATGTTAGATAATTTTGATCACAACATGATTATTAAAAACATCTTGTTTTAAAACCTGCAATTCCTAATCACCAAGTCTTTAGTCACATGATAACAACAACACCTGTTTTGATTTTAATAATCATAAACATTAGGTATTGAAATACATCACAAATATTTCAAGGACTTGATAATGTGTAAATTATAAATTTAAATACAGAAAAAGGGTACTTACCAATACCATCCAAAAATCTTTTTCTGGTTGGAAAAATATATGTTTTTTGGTCTGCGTCTGTAGAGCTTCACAAGGTTCTGATGAAAATGACCTGTAACAGCATTGGTTAGGAATATTGAAATTGCTTTTAAGATAAGCACCATGACAAGGGAAACATGCTAAGGAAATCTACCTATACTTCATAGGAGGTAATAGTCAGTGCTTGTAAATGACAACACAGTTTACCATTTATCATATTTGGTGCTGTCTAACTGTCTGTGGTGCTGTCTAACCCTTTGAACGTTACGGCCCTCTGTAGATCGAAA